>JAJHUR010139808.1:0-20536 GCA_027495735.1 Lutjanus campechanus
TATCATCAACGAACTCAGACTCTTAACCTTTATGTTTGCGTTGCCTTAGAAATCGCTATTTATAATTACATAGGAGCGGGTCGCGCATTTATGGAGGCTGACATCTTGCGCTACGGCAGCGCAGTGCCGACAAACTACATGAACAGCGACTCTAGAGATTGCTATTATCCGCTTACGTAGACGCCGCATCATTAACACGGAAGCTGAAGAGGACGACAGACGCGGGTGATTACTGGCAGACTGTCTGGCACTGTGCAGCCAAAATTCAGACAAATGGAGGATCATATCTACTCTGTACCACAACAAAAAGCAGCGGACACTGAACGACCGTCATCTAAGAAGCGGAAACACGACAAGAGTAAACGCCAGCGTGACAAGAGACGGCAAAAAACACGAATCAACATCGGCACAGCGTTTACACGATGGAAATCACTGATGGAGGACAAATGTTTTCAAAGTGACGCTCAAATTGCCTGTTTTCTGCTGGACAGGTAATTCATCCTACGCACATAATTGTATTTTATAGTGAGGTAACTTTGGCTAACGCTATATAATAGCCAAGGGCATAACGCTGGTTACTCACACAAGTAACACCCCTCTCATCCACTCCCCTGCTGGCACCTCTCCCTCGCCTGGCCCTGGCTGCACGGCCACCTTGGCCTCTCTGCCCCCTTCCTCTCCCTCTCCCTCGCCTTCTAACCCCCGTGCCATAATCAAGACTTGGACTCTGTAAACGGGGAATATATGCTTCCAGCCAACACAATCTCGCTATCATACTAAACGACTACAATTACTTCGCCAGAGTGGTTTATATCACCATGCTAAGCAGCTCGCTAAAACATGACGACGATGTGGAACAAATAACAGGTATATTCGCTATCTTACGTGAAATGTATATCCTACAAAGACTAATGAAATAATATTTATAACATTATCTATGTAAACAAACCATCACTTGACAAGGTAGGTGATGTACACGTTGCGGAAGCCATTTTGTCCCCTGACGGCCACCGTATTCATGGACGAGGAGGAGCGGTGGGGGGAGAGGTTCATGTCGCTGCAATCTGCAGTCTGACCATTAGATGTCACTGAAAATTACACACTGTAGCTTTAAGGATAAAATTTAGAATAGGATGAAATATAAAATAAAAATAAGAATAACCGATTGAAGCAGCTTTAGGCCAGCAACTCCCATGTTCTGGGAGGTAAACTTACTAATTTTGCCAGTGAAGTCTGGCTGGCTTATATCAAGGTTGTTTCCTGATGGAAAAAGCTGATGGCGAGGTAAAACAGTGAAAATACTCTGAATCTAGCATACACTTAAACTGACTGTATTTTTTTTAGGTGGGCTTTTTTTTTAAGTGGCTAAAATACCTTATGCTGCTGACCCTGTCCACAGCAGTACATTGCTTGGCTTCCATGCTGGTACTCCTCTCTGTTTTTCCAAACTGGGGTTGTGCTGACCGGCATCGACTGTAGGTACACTACACTGACTATCAATACTTCATTCAGCTCCACTTCAAATCATCTGAACTATCCCAAGCATCACTGATCTAAACACAGAGTCCACTTTCCCTCGTCCTGCCAGAGCGTTGTGTCCTGTCAGCTGTAAACCCGTCCATCTGTCAACAGTCACAAGTTGCCCATTTCATGTTCCTGTAACCAGACAGTAGCCAGGAGCTGTCTTAAGTCCAAGCTGGGTTAGCATGGCTCTTATCCTGGCTCTCTTCCTAGTCATTCTGGGGCATTTGGCAGAGCTCGAGAATATAGACATTGCAGGGACAATAGATGATGTTTGGGACAAAGATCTTCTCCTGGATGCCTCCAGGACATAAAGGATTTTGGATTATATGACTTGCTAAACTTGCTAAGCAAATGACAAACTGAACCAAGTGCTGTCTACAACGGCATGCTAACAGAGCAAATTGCTTACAGATTACTTAAAAAGCTTATTGCTAATAAAGCTAACAGCGAGCAGAGCTAAACACAAAACAGCAGAATGAGAGTTTCTCTTCAGAGGAATGTGAAGCGTTAAAACTGTGAACTGCAATTTAATGTGACAACACAAGTTTATAGTAAATAAATGTAATGAAGTACTTCAGCTGAGTAGTTTGGAGGTAAAAGTAACATCACTTTCACATTTGCACCTTACAATGATTACATTTTACAAAACTTATTTCAGAGGTGAAAGTAACCAGATACATTTACTTTATTTCTGTGTGGAAGTACAGTATTTGAAGGTCCTTGTACTTAAATAATAAAAAATGTATGTAGCTGTTGATTGTGCTTTATATAAACTAAATACAAAACAATAAGAAACAGCAGGTAACACACAATAAATGAATAAATATAATCAGGCCTATTCCCTCAACATTTTAATGGTGTTTGTGCCAGTAACAACTAGAATAAAGTAAATAAACAACATTTTGATTTTGAAGTGGTTTACACTCACCTCAGAATGGTTCAAATTGTTTTTCAGCACCGTTCTAGGACTTGTGAAAAAAGTTTGTCTACTGCCCTGATTGGGTCTGGTCTAGCTAGGTGGTAGGAAGATGTCACGGACACTGATTGTAAATCCAAACCCCATTTGAGTGTATTTCTGTCACAGGTCATACGTGTCTAAGCAATAAAGTCAAAAAAGCTACCAGCCGCATCATCTGTACTGCTGTTGCCATGGAGTGTCAGTTGCCATTGCCACCTGCCTGTCAGTGTTCACAAAGCTCTTCTTTGAGTAGCTGATCATATGTTTAAGTTTTTCAGGTTCTGAGTGATAGTCGGCATATGTGTGTCTGTGTTTGTCGGTGTAAGGATATGTCTGCCATCTTGACAGGCCCAGGTGCGTCTTCACAGATAGTGTGATGTCTGCAGATTTACCTGAGTGACTGTATTTGCTGCTGAACCATATCCTTTCTTTCTGCACTGCACCTACATATTAAATGTCCTCAAATGCTTCTGATTTTATGCCAGTATCTGGTCAAAGAGAGTATTAAGGCTGTAGCCAGGGCTGTCGCGGGGGTGGGGGTGGGGGTGCACGGCCCTGTGCGGTTGCACAGTTCGCACAGTCCATGCGACGGCTCTGGCTGTAGCAACAACATAACTGCAAGACAGATAAATTGGTGTTTTTAGCAGCTCAGAGAATGGTCCCATGTGACCTCGGAAGTCATCACTGTATGCTACTGTATAATTATAACATTATAATTATACTTTTTAGAGGAAAGCAGCATCTTCAAAAGGTTTTCTTATTCTTCTACTGTTGTTCACCCTGGTTCAAATGTATGTTTAGATCACATTTTCCACAAATTGTGCTGGGTTTTCCAGTAACTCAACTCCAAACATAGCTCTGCCCTTTTCGTCTTTGCTCTGTGACCTGTAAACTGTATGTTACTGTATATGGACATACATGCCATTGCAGTAAATGTTATGTATGCCCATGGGGGAGGTCACAGATTGTGCTATAATAGGAGAACTACTTCAGTCTGGTTAAGTCAGCATAGACTTGTTTCAGTAACCCGACAGATATTCTACTATGAAAATTTGCTCTCAAGTTTGCAGCAGCTTCACTTCTGAGATAGTCAGATTTGGCTAATAAATGTGTAAGGACAAATTCAGTTGTAAGACAGTAGCAGGTAGCAGAAGAGTTGAAACAGAGTCACCTTTTGGAGAAACGCAACCTGATGTCATGCTGCTGTGACCAATCACATAAGCCAGTTTTGAGAGTGTCTGACAGTAAGCCTGAAATATCCCTGAAAACAGGTGCTATCGAGGCAGAGTTCATGGACCAAATCCTGATACTCTCCCAGCTGCGTACTTGCTCGGTTTATTTCTTGTACCCAGCTTTGATGTCTGGGTCTGACAAAATATCGAAACCTCAAAGCCTCCTTTGGTTTGTGTCCATGTGTTTGGGAGAGAGAGAAAGAGTGTGCAGAAGTGAGCAATCAAGGTAGAGACTGAATAAGGTGAGGGAGCGAGAAATTTGTTGAATCAGAGAAATAAAACATTATTTTCTGATTGTTTTACAGCAATTATGTTCAAAGCACATATATCCACACATCCCATAAGGCTGCACAACAGCACAATATCTGAATCTGTCTAAACACAGAATAACTATCTGACAGATAGTTAGGCAGAAAAAAATAGATAAAGAAAAAAGTCTGAAGGTATCTGGTGGACTGATGAAGAATCACAACTAACCTTTTAAAACTACACATAACTTCCTGAAAACCTGACACTAATGTAAATGTTTTAGGACATTTCAGAATATCATTGATTAAAAACATAATGTGGATAAATTCTCAAACTGAAGAGAAGGACTGCTTTTGGTGCATTTTAAATTCATTGATTTGTGCATTTCAATAATCATTAGTCACTTTGTCTTTCAGCTAATTCACTACTTCTTTTAATGTGATTTCTCTTTCACTACCAAATAAATAACAAGCAAAGACTAAATAAAGCACAGTGATTGGTAGAGATTTAATTGTGCATATTGCAGAAAAAAAAACTGAAGTTCACATTTTCCTAAAAAATCAGAACTTAAATATTAACAAGTGGATGTCTCTTTTCTGCTCTTATGTTATCTGTTGTATTTTTTGTTATCAGAAAAATATAACAAGAAACCAAAATTAGGCCGTGTGTTATGGTTTGGACTTTTTGTTGCTCACTTCCTGTTTTATTTTGTAGTCCTGGTTCTCCCTTATGTGTCTTGTCTTTACTTCCTGTCTTTGTCTTTTTCCTGCTTCTTTTGATTGTCATGTGTTTCACCTGTTTGCCCACCTGTGTCTCATTTAGTTCTGTCTATTTAGTCCCTGTGTTTCTCTGTGTCTGTGTCAGTTCTTGTGTTGTTTATGGTTGAGTTCCTGTGCCCTGTGAGTATTTCCTTCGTGTCTGTGGATTCCTGTTTGTGTTCCCTTTGTGTTTTTGGATTTTCACTGTTTTGGATTTTTACCTTGTTTTGGCTCCTGCCTTAGTTTTTGCATTTTGGCCTTCCACCTCATTTCATGTAGCCTGAGTTTTAGTTACCTTTTATTTGTCATTAAATCACCCTTTGAACTCTGCCTCCAATGTTTTAGTCTGCATTTTGGGTCCACTCCTTTCATTAGTTTACTGAGCACACACGTAACACTGTGTTGATTCAAGCATACCTGACTTCAGCTTAATGTCACACCTTACCTCTCTCATGCTCACTGACTAGACCATAAATAAAAATTAACTCAAAGTAGACTCTGGAAAAACATATTTAATACTTGAAAATCCATATCGAATGAAATTATACACACTGAATAATCATGTCAATATTAAAAATCAAAGGTGAATTGCCTGTTTTAGCTTGACTGTATAACGATACGTGTTCCAGATGCAGGTAAATAGAATGACTTGTGTTGAAGGAAAGTCCCAAATACACACTGCACCACACACTTTCAATTCAAACTACAATTTACATAAAGAAATCTTACTTCTCACAGTGTATAAACTCACTGTGGCAGGAATGAGAATGCTGTTTGCTTCTAGTCTCTTCAAACTCCTTAAAAAACACACAACAGCTGAGGCCTACAATCATCGCCCTGCAGAGATCCACTGAGGAGCTCCTGTGACAGTTTGGGAAAATTGGCTCAATTTTATTGGAGTGGCGAGTCACTTGCTACCTGCGTGCAGCCACTCCAACAAAGAAACAAATCTTTTGCTCAAACTGCTTTGCTTCTCCACTCGCAAAATTCTGTACAATTTAGAGCCTTGCTTCTCTCCTACATTCACTTATGGCTCTCGCCGGAGGATAGGGTGGCATCGATTGCATCCTGCCATTTTCTGGATGTCACTAGTCACCACTAATGGCTGTACTAAGCACTACAACCATGCCGCTGATGCCTGGAATCAGCAGTCAAGGATGCTGAGAAGGGAGGGCACGTAGAAGGGCTGAAAGGGCAAGGGTAAGAGTGTAATGTGAATTAATGCTTATTTGAGGGTGTATTTAATAGACCTGCTCAGCAAGCTTTCCTCCTTACATGCATTGCAGCTGTTCTTCAAGGTCTGACTGTAAAGACAGAGTAATACCCTTCAGATTCTTAGCGCAGAGACATTAAGAAGGAAGGAAAAGTTGAAAACTGGCTTTCAACCTGACCCAGAAAATACCGTCTTATTTTCAAAGCAAGATCACTTGTGTGCTTATGATTCATTGTCCTGTCACCTGGTCCAGATCCTCCATGAAATAAATGTACTGTATATTTTTCTGTCAAATGAACTGGGATTCCCAAAGAGCTGCTGAGTTTATGGTGAGATGTATTGCTTTATAAAGTACTCATAAATCTTAAGTGCTGGCAGGGCCAACCCAAGCCTTTATGGGGCCTTAAGCTGAATTTTATTCCCCCCACCACCACTCAGCAGCCCCAATTCTATTGATTATTGCCAATGCTTGATCATTTGCATACTCAATGTAAATCAAACGCACCCAGTATCAATTGTATTAGTTTTAGCTGTGTTGTTTACATCATACTAATGTCAGTGGTATGCTTTCACCCTTCTATGGTTGTCAATCTTAAAGGGTAGCAAACTCACAAGACTGGTGTTGATTTACACTCAACACAATCAATTAAACCAGTAGTATTAACTAGCCACTGCATTACATAATATTGTGTTTTTGTCATTGATATATTGATATATTGAGATATGACAAATAAAAAACAAACAAACAAAAGAAATAACATTTCAAGCTCTCTTGTGGGCCCTCTGGTGGCCATAGGGGGCCCTGAACAAGCGCTTAGTGTTGCTTATGGCTTGGGCCGGCTCTGGTTTCAAGAGTTAGTAAACAAAATAGTTTTTGATCAGTGATTGGTCTGGCACTGCTCATTAGTAAACAGGAGTTATTTTTACAAGGAGGGTGTTTGCTGCACAGCTGACCCAGATAAGAATTCTGTGAATATCTAAAAAGGAGGAATAAATTAAAGTTAAGTCTCAGCACTGACCCATCTCTCCACCTAGAATAGAACCAGGAATTAAAATGCATTAGCAAGAAATAGTGAATGAATGAATGTGTCGAGTCCAAGTCAAGTTTATTTCAATAGTATCACAATAATACTGGATGTCTCAACAGGTTTTACAGGACCCAACCCAACTAACTGTCTGGGAGAAACTGAAACAGCCATTGACTGTTTATATACAAAACAATAGTATGATTGAGCTTGAGGCAAGGTTTTTGTCACAACTGCCTGCCAATTTATTGGAAAGCCATTCATCCCTCTTCTTTATTTTGATGATTCACTTCCTGTTCTGGAAAACCCTGAAATTTACTGCATGTGCTCATTCTTTGAGGGTATTGGCAACAGACTGGAGATCTGGGACATTCACGGGAGGCAGAGATGGACACAAATACACCCAAAATTATAAACTTGCACCAAACACCAAAACAGCTTGTATTCTCAAAATACTGGTCACAAGGAATAGAAATGAAATACAGCAGTTCACAATGAACCTGTTGCTGCACTTGACAGGACAGGACAGGATGTCATGCCATTTACCTGCATTTAGTCCACAACTGGGTACACTAGTTATTGTGCAGTTCTTATTTTACAATTTATAACCTGGGGAAAAAATTGTATCTTATTTGAAAATAAAATGACCCATTCAGTAATGTATTTTATTTATTTTTTTAATTTCAAATACACAGATAGAAGCTCTTAAAGTATCATGTTAGAAATTACATCGTATGTTTTTCTGTCCACCAAAATACAAATGACAAATCACTCAAAGGTATTTAAATACTTAAATTTTGCATTATGAGACATCAGGTACATCCATTGTAAGTTCTAAGCCCTTACACAAACTTTCAAAATATGAATAGGGCCTAGAGAAAGCACAATGTTTATTAGAATATTTATTACTAAACAAAAACTGAGCTGCATCTCATATTAATCTTCAGGTTTCCAGCTCTCAAATTATGTTTATCACTTCTATATGGCATAATGTTGACCTCCTAAATCCTGCCGCCTCTGAAGTTCCCCTGCCCCCCCTAAAATTGACAAATGTATGTATGTATGTATGTATGTATGTATGTATGGTAGGGATGAGTGGAGTGGAAGAGGCTAAAATGGAAATTTGCAGCAGTATACAACATATTTTATGAGATTCGTATTGAACTTTTAGAGTTAAGTGCCAGCACAGCTTAGATTCTTTAAATCTCATTGAGGCTGAGCTTTAGTGGGGCTTTGGGGGGGGGTTTAGCAGCTAAAGTCTTCAACAGGAATTAGATACACAGGAATTATGAGTGCTACTTGTACCAGCATCTTCAAGACTCTGATGCAATGGAAGATCAACAGCTCATGCAATGCAATAATCTTAAACAAGTTTCCATTTCTATAATTTAAGAACCTCACAACTTCTCTTTGGTGTAATTTTATTCTATAAACATCATTTCATTAATGTCCTCAGCTCCATAATTCCTGTTTTCCATTAAAGCCCATCCAAATCATTTTATATTAGGGGTGATTAGAACATAGCCAGTGTTTACAGTCCCTGAATGTTTGGACAGAAACAGAAGTGACATCTGTCACATAAATCATTCTTTATTTTGAGCTTGGTGACACTGTGACATTATCCAGGCTCTGTGGGGAAAAAAGTTTTGTATAAATGTGAACATTTTTTCAGTCCCTAAAAAAAGCATGTAATCCTATCACCAATCAGGAACAGGAAACAGGAGTTCTGAATTTTTCACCATAATGCAACGAAATCTACCTGACTAATCACCATAGCAACAGGTCCAGAGTGCAACTCAAACTGCGCATCTCTCTTGAGCGCAGACTTAGTGTCAAACTTTATTTACCAGATGCTAAACAACTTCAGCAGTTTACCAGACCTATTGGAAATCATGTTAAATCCACAGATAAAACCCAGCATTATGGATAATCTGGTCCTCACAGCAATTAAGTACAGGATAAAACTCGACATGCCATGTAACTAAGCTGCAATGCGGCTGTCATGCAGGGCAGGAAGGGCCTGAGAGTTTGACACCATGGTTTTCCCTCCTAATATGAGATAGTGAACTCAAGTATAAGATTTATGTGTATGGATGTGCACACATAGCCATAAATAGACAGATACTTAGGTCCCCACATGCCCAAATGGCTCAAATGCCCCAGGTTTATTTGGTGTCATATAGTAATTGGAAGCTTTTATTTTCCATATATGTGGAATGATACACTTGCCTCTCAACAAATTTAACATTTTTAATGTTCAGCAGACCTGCTGGGTACTGACTTAAACACTACAGTCAAGGTTATACTTGCAAACAATTGGGATAAATTTATTGGAGACTACTTATTAGTTAATATTATCATTTTACTATAATTAGCACCAAATTACATGGTCCTCTCACATTCTAACAAATGATTTAGAATTATTTAGAATTATGGACCCATAAAGTTTGATTAGCTAAATGTATGTCACAGCTAAATTGAAAGCAAACAACGCAGTTATTACTCAAACTGTCTGTTATTGTATACTGTAACAGTGAGCCAGCATGCACAAGACCAGAACCTTGAAACCAAAGCAGCTAAATGGAATTCAGCCATGATTCATTTTATTTTTTTTACACTTGTGCTTTCCCTACTGTGACATTCAAAATGTCTTCTGTGAGGAAAAAGACCTATACCAGACGCTGCCATTCCCCCACTGTCCAGCTCTAGTCCTCAGTGTCTCTTGACTTAAGTCATCACCTGACTTCAATTCCCACTTGCACACCTTTTCCTTAAAACCTTATCAGCTGTGTGGTCACTTGCCAAACAAATTCATCACAGGCAGCCATGTTATTGTTAACTTTTGGTGTTGCTTTGAAGCAATAAGTAGGAAATTCCAACCTCAGATTTTGATTAGATAGCAAACTTATCCTCCAGTCTTCCTGTTTTACTTCTCTGCCTTGCATTGTTTCTTTAAAGTCAATGTTTTGATAGACCACCTATTGACTCACCCTGTTTTGAAGCATGGACATTAAAATTTAATTCAATCATCCTGACTCTGAGTCATGCTTTTGAGTCCATTACCTGCAAAACAGAGGCTTCACATTGATACACAGCAAACCTGGGGGCAGGTAGTATTCCAGCACAGGAACACTGGTTGGTAGAAGTCAGGATACTTACAAAAAGCACATAGAATGGTTAGGTCAGGATGTCAACAACACAGTTTTTCCCAGGGCCCTGTGTAAATAACTAAATGGGTCAAAAGTTGAATTCAAATCAATAAGTAAATTTATTGAACTTTACAAAAGCACAGAACTAGTAAGAGGAGAGATAAGCTTTTATTGATGCTCAGGGGGGAAATTCAGCTGTTGCCACAGCACAAGGGCAGAAGTAAGTACAGCTAAATAGAGAAAGGTATAGAGAGAGCAATGAAATGGTAGCTAATGGCTCTAAAAACAATGTACAAATTATGAGAAAACAAACATTTCAGCAGTGCCACTTGCAGGATTTATGCAATAGCAGATATGAATCAGCCAATACTGTACATGACTAATACGGAAGTGTTGGCACTATAATGAAGTGGCTGATGACAGCTTCTAATACAATAGACTTGAGAAAAGTGCACCAGTTACAGAAAGTTGTAATGGAATGAATGTGTTTTATATGAGTATTAGGATTCAAGTGAAGGGAGGGTTCAGAGAGGAACTAGACAATCAGCGGAGGAAAATAAACCACGCTAAAACAAGCCAAGTGTGGAGTGAAACAAAGGTCAGACTATTGAGTCAAGATTAGATTAAATACTTTACAGCTTGACAGCCAGTGTGATAAAAACATAAAAAAGCTGTGGTTAAAAGCTAGGACAAACTTACAACACAATGCAGCAGCCAACAGTATAACTGCCTTGCAGTAAGTAAACTGTATCTTTGCTAAAGTGTTTAACAAAATTAGATATTGAGGTTCTGGTTCTGGTGTCTTCTTTGTGTTCTGAGGAGAAGGGTCCAAACAATGATGGAGATCTACTGATGTCTCTGAGCAGATTAAAAGTTTGCAGGGCTGCAACACTGAAAGCAAAAGTGTTCCCGTACAGTTACTAATTACCTGTTAAAAAATATAGTCAGTAATCTTATCCAAGTATCACAATATATAAGTAATAAATGAGTAATGTAACCTGATTACTTTTGGATTCTGAAATATGTTCAAATTGTTTAGTCTAATATGTTTTATGTTTATGTATGTTAGATCAATTGTGTATGCACATTTATATCATTATATTAATTAAATCTCTTGAATGTTCTTTGTTTAGTAGCTGTTGACACTCTGGGGCTTGTGTTTTTACCCACACACCATCCCGGTCACCAGCATCACCACCTACAATCCCAACATATTTTTTCAGTAGTAGTAGTAGTATGGACAGGTTAGCGAGCTAACTGGATTTCTGTGTAGCTGAAGTTAGTGGCTGGTCTAACATGTGATATTTATTTAAATTAGATGTCCAGTCTTGGATGATGACAGTATTTTCAAAGCTGAAGGCAAAACTGTCACTGTACTGTGAAGTTGTTCCTCTTTTCTGAATTAAAGACAAAATAATATTAAATTTCCACCTAGAGAAACATTTTTTTCACCAGAGGCCATGATGAGGAACTGACTGTAAGATTACCTGTTTCACTTTGACCAGAGTGGTGTTGTAATGTGTGCACACTGTGCATGGAATATTGTTGAATATTGTTATTTTAAGACTGGTATCCTGCTAATAATCCCAATTTTCATTAAATATTACTGTAATCTGACTATGTCTTTTTTTTTTTTTTACTTTGTTTTTGTATCCTACATGCATTACATGTAGTACTTTACTCCCAAAGCCTGAGCTGGACACATTTACTGTTTTTACAGATGCATGCAGGCGACAGGTAGATGACATCAAGAGCTGTGTCCGCTTGGCTTGTGGAAATGATGCTGTTGAGATGAGACTGCCAGTGATTAAGTTGTTTAGATTCTGTGGAATCTAAACAACATGAATGCTATTTGTGTTGTGTTGTTCCCAGATATACTGTATGTGGGTCATGATTACCAAAGCTGCTGCAGGAAGAAGAGTTCATTTTGCATAAAACATGCATATTATATGTGCATATGTAAAGTAATAACATGGAGACGTTGATGTTGTAAGGCTAACAGTAATAAATCACGGCAGTCATGATATTAATTCTTTCTTTTCTTAATTTTCAGTAAAATTCAAGAAAACTGGTGAGGGCACTCAGAACACTACATGTACTACTATGGAGTATAACCGCACGTACAGTTCTACCACAATAAGGTAAGTCAAAATGAAGTCCTCGCTAGAAAAACTGCAGCATCATTTAAATGTTCGAATCAACTGATGTTTATGTTTTACTAAGAACTTTTGTGATTGTGTGACTGTGATCTCCAAGAAACAAAGGTAGGGTCTGAGTGACATTATTATAGCACCTCAAAACCTTTCAGGGAGGGAGGACAGTGGGGCATTAAACGTGTCTGAGTCTGTCTCCACAGTTGCTGTTCACACTCCACTGTCACACCAACAATCAGCGCTGGTTTCTCATAATCCATTGAAGAGGTGGGTGTTTTTTTAAGCTTACATACCTTCGGTTTCTAGTGATATAACCTTTTTTGAGAAAAATATTAGAGAAAGTAATTGACTTTTCTGAAAACACAAACAGAAGCAAAACATTATACAACTATTTATTCATTTAAGAACTTTAAATGTTTACACTTAAAGGTGATTAGGTTACTGAGACAGATTCTTCAACATGTGAACTTAGATGAGAGACAAAACCATCTAATCTACCTCATCTATAAATACTCACCACTATCAATTTCCTGGCCCTCCAAAGGGAGTTTGGTAATTGGTCTGACATATCCCAGTCCACTCTGATATTAAAGCTGGATTACTCCCAAACAGACGCACACACAGACAGCTGTGGTCACCACCTACACGACACCCCAAGTTTCTACAATTAACACCACATTTCATTGAGTTTACACACTGCTGCTCAGCAGACCAGATAAATCCATGGCATTCATGAGTGCACCAAGGTACCATCTCCACTGTTGCCATTCCTCAACAGGTAAAAATCCATTAAAGAACCACCCAAATAAACATTTCCTGTCAAGTGTCAGTGGCTTGTTGCTTTGTGGTGTGCACAAAGCAATTAAGTCTGTTGCTCTTATATGGATTTATTTAGGCATTTTCATGTGCTAATTGGAAATTTCCTAGCACACATGTTCACTTTAAGATCAGAATTGCAGGATTTTCTTATTTTCATCTTATTTCTTTGTTTAAGAACAAATATAGGAGGAAAATAAGGAAAAAATCATGCATGACATCCATTGTTAAAAACAATTAAGGAATAGCAAGGAGCTCAGGGCTTAATTGAGTGAAATACATGAATTAGACAGGATGTAATATAGTCGCTTGTCACCAAGGTCCCATGGTACACAGTTAGGTGTTGGTTATAATCACGATCACCTCCGAACCTTATCCAAGTAGTTGTAGTTGCCTAAACTTTAACGTGTAAGCCATCGATTGCACTTCTATAACATGTCAGACTCACGATGGACATTTTCTATAAACGATCAAAATTGATGCTGCGGAACCAGAGATGTCTTATATTTTATTCCACACAAGTCTTCTTCTTTGTCAACACCTGCCACCTACATTACAATGCAACTTGCCCACCCACAGTTCAGTTGGAGATGCAGATTTATTATTATAGCAGCACTCAGCGCCTCTGCTGTGCCAGTGTAGTGGCCTCATTGAAATATATGAGGATGCTGTATTTTCCATGCAGTGCTGTTGTCTGTCTGTACATGGACAAGAAGAGGTGGCTTCTGTTTGGAGACTGGAAATGATAATTACACATGGTAACTCCAGTTCTGTAAACACATCCAGAGCCTGCTAAGTGGGCTGTATGAATATGATTTCGGCATATCGGCGCATTCAAATTTGCATGTGTTCTTCATACACAGCAGTTTTGTGATTACCCTCACCAGGGGGTCCCGGCAACCTGTGAGATCTTCGTTCATTAATTCTTGTAACCACATCCAAGAAATATAGCTACAATCAGTTTGTCTTCCATTATTTTGTGAATTAAAACAGACTAAGGCACCAAAGTAAGGTTTACAAACGAGAGAACATGAAGTAAACAAATCCACACTTCAATGACTCTTTGAAAAATAACATTGATTTTCATTTTTGCAGCTGAAGGCTGCTCAGATTTCTGAGATGTCTTTGGCAGCACTGCTCTGCTCCCTGTTTTCCAGTGCTCAATTAAGTAAATGACTACCAGTTACTTTGTCTCTGTCACACACTGGACAAGCAGCTCTCTAATTAACTCTCATACTGTAAGTGTCCAAATAAGTGCCCTTGAATTCAATACTTATAATGACTGGAAAGTCTTGTTAAGTTGTTTTTAAAGGATGTGAAAATAGTTGTTTAGATAAATTTAGTGTTGGTTTTAGGTTCTTTTTGACATTTATTGAACAGTTTGTGGTTGTATCGAATCATCAAAGATCTTTAGTTAATTTGCTTATAATGATAAAATGAGAAATTGTTGTAGCATTGTCCTGTGCTAAACAATATGAGATGTTAAACTTGTTTATAGTTGCCAAAGCTGCATTTAGCAAGATTTTCAGGCAAAAATATCTTTTCCATCACTTGGGCACATTCTTTCCATTTTCTAAAACTGACATCGCATACAGTTCATCCACAGAAACTGAAAAAATAACTAAACCACTGGTTCTCAGACTGGGGGTTGCAACCTCTACAAGGGTTTGCCAAAGCTTCACAGGGGGTTAATTCTTGATTATAAAGAAAACTTACCTAAAAATAACCAGTGGGCCTACGTATATTCTAGCCTTTCATTAATTTTTGTAAAGAAATGTAAATGGTGAAGACCTGAACATAAGCTATATTCAAAGAGCCTTCACTCTCTGCTGAACAGCCTTGTCCTGCATTAGAAAAGTCCACAAGCAAAACAAACAAGAACTAAGATAACAATAGCCAAGCATCAGGGAGAGGAAAACACTGAATTTGTCAAATAAGAGGCCTATAATATGTATGATTGTTTAAAATTAAACAAAACACATAATACAGTTTATATATATATATATATATATACACACACACACACACACACACACACACACACACACAGTGATTGAGGTAACTATTTGGGTTGGAAGGTTGGGTTAGAAAAGGCATCCCTTGAGGAAAAAGGTTGGGAGCCACTGAGCTGCAAGAGGAAACCTTAACACTAAAAAAAAGGGGAGGGCACTTTCACATAACTACATAAAATATTCTTTTACCTCCATTTGTTATGGGTTGATATAAAGCAGAGGTGGTGCAATTATGAGTGTGCTGTGTGAAGGTCACAAACATGAGTCAGTGTTTTCTTAATATTCAGCCCTCAGGTCACTTACATGTATCTGCCACTTGAGAGTCAATTATGCTTTTGACCAGTGTGTGTTTCTGTGTCACTCTTCCATGACTTCTTCCAATGAAATGACTAATGAACTTACCATAAATGCTTAACTGAGTGAGAGTGACTCTTTGCAATATAATAGATAAAAGGGTTTCCACTTTTGCTGTTGCCATGGATTTTGAACAATATTGACCTCATGGGAAAATTCTATATGACGGCTGAATGCAGGAAAATGAAGAGCACATCAAAGGCAGTTGTACAAGTCTCGACTTGTAGCACATTTAACTGGTTCATGAACAGGCCGTTATTCTCTGTCTGTCTGTTGTTCCTTTCACTTTCTCTTGCTCTACATTCTCTCTCTCTCTCTCTCTCCCTCTCTCTCTCACACACACACACACACACACACACACACACACACACACACACACACACACGCACACACACACGCACACACACACACACTCTCCAGACATTAAACATCCTCTCTCTTCCTCTTGTTGTTCAGGCACACACCCACCACAGTGATAAGCCTTCCTTCAGTTCTTCTATGACTCTGTAATTATTAACGTTTGCACTTAGGGACAAGAGGGAAGGAGAACATATAAAGGCTCCATAAGGAACCAGAGACTTTGAGCACCGGAGAGGAGCTGAGAAGCACCAATCCTCCTGAGGTCAGTTCCCCTCTGATATAAGACATAAGATGTGGAAATATGGGGGGTAAATCAGCCTGCTGAGATCAAGGTTTCAACCTGCCTGTACCTCCATGTGGTGCGTATAAACTGAAATGTGTTTTAATTTGTTGTTCTCCATGTTACAGCGAAATGTAAAAGTGGTGACAATGGGGCTCACAGCACTGCATACACTTCTCTGGCTTCTAACTGCTCTCACTCTTACAACACAAGGTATGTGAAATTATTTCAAACAAGTTTGAACTCATTTGTCATATATGTTAACAAATATGTTGCAGAAACTAAAGTTCAAAGTTGTCAGGGTTATGCAAGAGGAAAAACAACTTTTTCCTTTAAGAGTTTAAAGGACAATCATGGTGTAATATTACAATAATGTAAGGTGCAACAGCATGATTGTGATGATAATGATAACTTAAATGAATGGTCACACTTTATTTTACAATACACTGATAAAACATAAAGAATAAAGAATATTATCTTCTACAGTTTGCCCCTTATTAGATTTTATTAGAGGGTAATTAAGGACGCATTACAACAGAACTGTACTATAACCTATAAAAGCTTTTGTGTCTGTTAAATCTCAGTACAATATCTGTTTTTTGTCTACAGAGTTGGCGAAACTAAGTGTGAGTCCCAAGATTACTGCAGAATGTGGCAAACAGGTCATCCTAAACTGCAGTGTGTCCTCATCTCAACATCAACCATCAATCAAACACATGGAATGGTCAAGAAACACAACAACTTTGTGTGTTGTGGACAGTGAAGGAAACATTAAGAGATACCACGGACACAGTATAAGTGACTTCAATTGTGAGTATAATCAGGGACATTTGTCACTCATCTTTCAACAAGTGCAGCCACAGGAGACTGGAGACTATCGGTGCCAACTGCGATCAACCCGGGGAGCTCGACATGGATACACAACAGTTAAGTTACAAGGTCAGAGTCCATATTTACTCTTTAAGACTCTTTAACTGTCATGACTTTATAAAATACAAAAAGTCTGGCCTGCTTCTCTTTAGCTATTTTTATTCTATTTGCACTGGTGGCATAAGCATTCAGATTATTTACTTAAATGTGCTATGTGGAGTTTTCTAGTAAACAAGTTATGCTTATGTTCAATTACTCACCAAAATGTATTGTGTGTACTGTTTGTACTCTACTGGACTAGATTTTCTAAAGCCTGAAAACAGAGCCAAGAGGAGGAGCACAAGTCTAGTTTCCTCTCAGACCAGTTACATTACGTGATGTTTGAGGTTACAATGGATTTTTTTTTTAAAGTCTCTCAACAACACTCTCCTAAAAGCTTTGGGTAGCTTATTTGGGGTGTCCCTCTCACACATCATTTGTGATGGATTTTGCAGATTGGATTATATTATTTTGATGTGTGAATAAATGAAAATGAAATGAAATGAAACAAATTAGACATCCTCTCATGTGAATTTTCTGATAATAGACAGGTCCCAAAAAGCTGGCACAGCAACAGAAATGATATTGAATTGTCCATGCAAAGGCACTTAAACAAATATTACAAATGGATACAAAACAAATGAAAGTGCAAAATGGCAATTACCGTGTGTGCCCCTTGGATTTGATCATGGAACTCAGTGAGGTGTGGTCGATTTTTGATGGTTTCACATGCTAAGTGTCAATAATGCTTTGTACATGAAGTACATTATTGAAGTTCATTTCAAAACTCTTTCCCCTCAGAGTGCTCTGGGACAGTTGACGGAGTCTCAACGGACGGTCTTGTTCAGACCTGCATCTTCCACCGTGTCCACCCAGACGGAGATGTGGACTGGCTGTATGACTCCCACCGAGTCTCAGACAAGTCTCTACACAGCACTTCTAAACAAGTGGACCAAGGTGGTTGGCTGACTATACGTAGTAACCTGACGCGGGCAAGTTCAGATGTGGCTTACAACTGCTCTTTGAAGGGCGCCACATCTGGTAGATACATTGCAAGCACTTTGGTTAAGACTGAAAGATGGGCAACTGGGGTCCCAAATTCACGCAGTGTCATGAATGGAGTTGGATCCCTGGGACCTGTAACAACATTTTTATGTATTTCAATCTTACTTGTCACACTGAAATAATGGATTTGCCAAAGTAAATCCACATGTCATGGAATGTGATAAGAAAAGCAATGATAAGCATGGATTCAGAACAATGAGGTACTGAGATTTCTCTATTTCCTTCTAAATCCAGGTCAGCAGCACACCCAGCTAAGTGAGTCATCTTGCATGTTCCAAAGGTTTATTGTCCCTTTTAACTCTTAGCTGAAGGGAACAGGGAAAGTACAGACTGTTGAGTAGCTGATAATCATTACACTGTATAAACTAAATTCCTTCTTTTGTTTCGATACATAATCATTAATGAGGGAGATGGGAATACTGGTTTCATTAAATAAATACACACACATAGAAACACACTTATATGCTAACTCAGCTGTTCAAGAAATCATTTTGACTACTGGTTCAATTGAGGCTTGAGCCATATTTTCAGGAGTCACTATTTATTTCTGAGAGAGTGAGATGAAAATGTCTGTTGACAGGTTTGTCCACGGTCCACATGAGTCTTCGGGATGGTTGTTTATGTGTGACTGTAGTGAAAATCCACACTCTCTGCAAGGGTGCCATGAAAAGAAAATCTGTCCATCTTGAACAGAATGAAAAGACTTTAAAAGTCAAGTGAATTCCCCTTCAGAAACACAGAAGCCTTTGTGTGCAAAATGTTAAATAGCAGGACAGCGGAAGTCATGCAACAACTCTCTCTGCAGTTTGTGGGTAAATGCTACCCTCAAGTGGACTAGTTATGATCAGTGAGACATGTGGCTGCTGTACTAGACTACTGTTTCAGAAACACTGAACTACACACATGGGGGGGTTAAATAGATGCATTTAAAAAATGTTCACTTAAGTCCTGTTGTGTGTGGTCACGCAAGCAGCTTTGGTTATACCCTCTGAGATTTCTGATGACTTCAAGTACAATGGAAATGAAAGATTTGTGGTGCTCACAGCAGAGCTGTGGACTTAATTTACATGACTTGACAACATCAAAAAGAGAGTTGCAACTCAAACCTCAATGTTGATGACTTGTGACTTCACTTGGACTTGAGCCTTTTGACTTTGCCTTTTGAAATATTTGATAGCATCCCCACCAAGCCCAAGATTAAAAAGTATGTTATTTAAAAATATGTTTTCAAAAACTATGACATAACAGACAGAGACACAACAACTTACAACTTTGTTCAAAATTTAAAGTTGCACAAAACTAATTAGTCTATAAAGAGTATAGTAAGTAAGTATACATTGACGTTTGAATTAAATTAAAGCTCCCTGTGCTCTCTGAGGAAAATATTACATTAAACGCCCTAAGAAATATGACATATTAACAAAATCTTTACCTGTCTGAAAAAACACATAACTTTACAAACGTTGACCATCTTCTTGCCAATATGGCATCAATATGATCCATAAAGTGAGACTGTATTTCTGTATAAACTTTACCTTTTTTGATTTTGTCACCACAACTTGCTACCAGCCTCCATTGTTTAGTTGGCGAAGCTTTTGACCATGGAAAAAATTGTTGCTGCAGAGAGTGCACATAGATTCTGATAATATTAAACATGCTTGATTTTTTTATTTGGTCTGTTATTAATATGGGCTATTTTTCATCCAAACTAGCTCAAACATTTAAAAATACCAAAGTTGCATGATCAGAACGTAGAGAGGCAAAAGCACATTTGCTCCCTCAAGTCTTAGTACTGTATGCACAGTGATTTTGTGGGTTATCCTGAGTGCTGAGGACAGTTTTTCTAGAGGGAAATGTTCCTGTTAAATTTATTTAAGTACTATTGTTCAGTGTTTTAAGCACCATAGATGAAGTTCCATGCTCCTCGGTTTTATTGGTGTGGTTGCAGAAATCTCAGAGATGGATATCTCAAAGCTGGGCAAAGAAGACGAAAACTCTCACCTACATACCACAAAAAGAATGTGAGAATATGTGTAGCCCTGTAAAAGTCATAGTTATGAGCAAAACTATATCTTAAACCTGTGTTCCAGGTACGGCAGACTTAAGAAGACAGATACAGATAATTTCTTCTATCCCCCTGTCTCTTTCTCTTAAGGTATAGCTCAAAGCGCCAAGAAAAACCCAGCTCAGAGGCCAAAACTCTGCCTTTTTAACGCTTCGGTGCACCCTCCTCAGATGGGACATTTGAGAACCCTTTCAAGTCAGAATGGCTCTCTGCTAATGCTGTCACTAAATCGGTGCCACACAGGGCCAGGTTGAGCTTTCAGCTTTCAGACGTTGCTGCGGCTTAGAGCTCACTGGAGAAACAAATACAAGGTCACCTTGACTATTCCAGTGCACAGGGATGAATCCAGGCATCACACACGCGCACACACACACACACACACACACGCACACGCACTGCACACACACGCGCACC
>JAJHUR010139809.1:0-23896 GCA_027495735.1 Lutjanus campechanus
GATGTTCCTGACCTGTACGATGTTCCTGACATGTACGATGTTCCTGACATGTAGGATGTTCCTATTCCTGTACGATGTTCCTGACATGTAGGATGTTCCTGACCTGTACGATGTTCCTGACCTGTACGATGTTCCTGACCTGTAGGATGTTCCTATTCCTGTACGATGTTCCTGACCTGTATAATGTTCCTGACCTGTACGATGTTCCTGACCTGTAGGATGTTCCTATTCCTGTAGGATGTTCCTGACCTGTACGATGTTCCTGACCTGTACGATGTTCCTGACCTGTAGGATGTTCCTGACCTGTACGATGTTCCTGACCTGTACGATGTTCCTGACCTGTACGATGTTCCTGTTCCTGACCTGTATGATGTTCCTGACCTGTACGATGTTCCTGACCTGTAGGATGTTCCTGACCTGTACGATGTTCCTGACTTGTAGGATGTTCCTAACCTGTTCCTGGCCTGTATGACCTGTATGTATGTTGGGATGTTCCTGTTCCTGACCTGTATGACCTGTATGTATGTTGGGATGTTCCTGTTCCTGACCTGTATGACCTGTATGTATGTTGGGATGTTCCTGTTCCTCCTCGGTGACCCTCTCTGTTCATCAGTCTGTTTATTATGATGCTTATCAGCCGTGTTGGTCTCAGCGGAAGCTTCCTCCCTCGCATGTCTGACAATTAGTCGTGGGAGGAGGAGGAGGGTGAGGGAGGAGGAGGGTGAGGGAGGGGGAGGTGGCAGGGTGAAGCTGCTGAGCACAGCACTGCCAGGGAACAGGAGGGGGGAGGAGGGGGGAGGGAGGGCTTTTATTGCCAATGAATTAGTGTCGTTTTCTTTTCACACGCCCACTAACTAACCTCCCCCCTCCTCCCTGTGCGCCCCCCCTCGCTGCCCTCTAAATGGTTTGTGGCAGGCGGCTCCGCCCTCCCATAACGCACCTGTGCATGATGAGGAGAGAAGAGGGGAGGGAGGGGGCCCTGCAGCCGTCAGGTGGGTTCAACGCCGCCGTAAAGTGTCACAGTGAACTGATGAACTCACAGAGACGTCAGCTGGTCAGAGAGGACGGAGGGTTCTGTCAGGATTCATGAGAACAGAACCAGAACCAGAACCACTATATTACAGGTGTTCCCATTCAAGAATAGAAAATAAGAAGTATGTAAATAAATATGATCATGGATGTAAAATGTGCTTCAAGCTTTAATCTTATCTAACAGTGTCACAACAGTTTACATGGTGAGATGTTGATTCAAGACAGAAAAAATCAGAAACTGACAAATATATTTTATAAATGAAAAGACAGAAAAACAGAACATAAACTCTACAGTACAGATAAACCAGTGCAAGAAGAAATATTTGTTTCCATCTCATTATTTCTCTGTTTCTGAATTAAAATATTCAGATTTAGGTTCGTTCCTTCATGTTCCCCCAAACAAAAAAAAACATCTTTATGAAGCTGGTTTGTCCTTGTTATCATGTTGAAACAAGAAAGAGACAAAGATGGAAAAACTCTGTCGAGGATCCAAGAACGTTTATTATCTTTAAACAACACAGAGTTTAATTAGATTTGGAGTTTCTTCATTATAAACACAAAATATAACATACACACCGTCTACATACACTTTATAGACATATATTATATATATATATATATATATATCTGATATGCACCAGACAGCCTTTTAATTTAACATCCCTTTAATTCATTTAGATTTAAAGTACATTTTGCTTTGTGTTTTTTAAATTTACAAATTAGAAAAAAAAAACATCAGTGCACATTTACTGTTTCAGTGTCCTGACGTCTTTTGTCAATAAAAAAATCAGAATACTTTAAATCAAAAAGGGTGAAAATAAAATAATGACATAATCACATACACGTAAACACCCAGTAAATAATTCTGTACAGTATTTTTAAATCTTGATAAAAAATATCCTTGTAGGATGAAGTATTATTGGAATTAAGAGGCCAAACCTGAAAAAACAGACCAAAAGTAACACTTCAAAATAAAGACATATATGTTGAATCTGTCTCAAAACTGTCAGAGGCGCCTTCATACAGAGAGAATAAAACTCCGGAAACTGGTTTATAATTTATAACTTAATTTATATTTTCCTTCCATTATCAGGTGTTATAAAACTTGATTTCCCATCATCCCTCTGTGTGATACCAGCAGCCTGCAGCAGGTTCCAGCAGTTGTTCTCTTGTATTTGGAGAATGTGTCAGCTGATAACAGACTCTGTCAGTTTTAACGACCTCACTCTATTTCTGCCTCCAGCTCTGTTTTTTTTTTTTTCTTTTCTTTAATTTACGGCCCCGTTCAGGAATCTTATCTGCAGCTCGCGACCGTAAACTAACACCTTCCAACGACACTTCAAAGCTGCGGCGAGAGGCCGAGGTGCCAAAGACCGGCCCGGCGCTCTGAGGGGAGAGACGAACAGATTGACGAGGTGTCGTAGATTATTACTGTTGGGAGGAAAGAAACATTTACTGAGAGAGAGAAAAAAAACTGCAGATCAATGTTCCTGCAGCTGGGGGGAAAAAGGGCCACATCTGGCCTGAGGGCGTTTGGAGCAGTTTTAACAGGAAAACCAGTTTCCACATCAGGACACTGAGGGGTCAATCAACACCTGAGGACAGACAGCAGGACAGCAGCAGCTCACTCCCATCAGATAAAGATCACATGTTAACTACAGTTCACAACCTGCCTCTTTACAACACAATGTAAATAATATGAAACATCATCCTGTCTGAAGGAATAAAATCACAGATCACAGAGATTTACTTTAATGTCATCCTGAACCCGAGAATTTAATGTTTTATTCAGTTGTTGCCAAACTTCTTCAGCTGGAAACTCAGAACAAACATTTGGTTTCTCCCTGAGACCAAACTTACAAAAATACATCATGAACTTCATTTATAACAAACTGCACGACCGGCTCACTTCTCTTCTGTCAAAATCTCAACAGTTCTTTTGGATTCTTCTGCCTCTTTAAAGGAACTTTTTCCTCCTCGGTCTCCTGAGCTCCTGCTCCTGCTGGGAACTCTGTAAATAACAGGGCTGGACAGCGAACCGGCTCACGTTAGCCAGCCGGAGCTGGTTCACACGCTGAAGAGTGAATTCATTCTGTGATACAGAACAAACATGTTCCACAACGTTTTCAAGAACGACCTGAAAGGTTGTTTTTCTCCTAAACAAACTGATTATTTTGTTACAAAAGCAGTGAAAACAGTTTGTTTCAGGTTAGTTTATATTTCAGATTATTAATAACGTAAAGCGCAGTAAAGGTGAGACTGATCAGCTTTCTCACTTCATATTTTATTTTTGGGGTAATGTTGAAGATATTAAGACAGATATAAGTGGATTTATGTAACAGACTGATTATTGATGGATTAGTATTGATTATCAAATGTTAATGTTTGTTTCTCATTGTAAGTCTCTTCATTATTTATTGTTTGTTTCTATTTTTAAATGATGGACAAACGTACAAAAAAACCCTGTTATGTCCCATTATAAAAATGTTTCTGTTGAAGATCAGAAAGTAAAATTTGTCAAATCTAACATATAACCTTTCAAATGAATTGATGAACGGGTCATTTCATCAGTAAGATTTAGCAGGATTATTATTTTGGAATCAACATGTCACACTCGACTAAATCAGTTCTTGTTAAAAAGTCAAATAAATTCAGGTTAATGCCAAAATGACCAACTTCTACCCAACTAACCAACCATCTAAACTATAAAAAGCATCAAATAAATTAATTAATTTGGACGCAGTTAATTCAAACTTTTTACGATATTCTTGTTTGAAGCTTAACGTGTGAAATGAAGCGTCAGAGACCAGTTAAACCAGTTCAGAACTCGTGTGTCGACCCGTTCAGACTGACGCAGACAAACAGGTTCATCCTGGTCTCACACACACACACACACACACACACACACACACACACACACACACACACACACAGGGGGAAGCCTTGTTATTTGGGTCACATATGAAATCAAACAGATTCACCTCTAGCTGAGACAGATGATTTATTCAGACGCTGGCAGCCGGTCGGCACGGCGACAGATTGTGTTCTTGGTGATCTGCCTGACAGCGCCGAAGGGAAACGGAGAGACGAGTCTCAGCAGAGACACAGAGACGGAGTTTAGCCTAGCTTAGCTCACACACTCCTCACAGCGTCTCGTTTCCACTGTTTCTGTTGTGGAGAAGATTTGTGTTTCTGTTTGTGTCAGAGGAGCTCTGCTAACAGTTTCCCTCTGCTTCCAGTCTTTGTGCTAAGCTAAGCTAAACCTGGACTGAAGTAATGTAATTGAACTGACTCACTAATGAAAGACTGTTCTCATGAAGTCTAAATCAATGTTTAAAGGCTTTTTTTAATCATGTGTATTGCACTTCATGTCCATATCTGATCCAACAGTGACTTAAAGGCATTTTTGCAGTTCAGCTGCTCCAACAGTCGAATCAAACTTCAAAACAAAACACAAACCAACACAACATAAAGATTAACTTGATGAAGAGAGCTGCTGTCTGAGAGCAGAGACTCTGCAGAGACTCACTGAGTGTTCAGAGGATCAGAAATATTAACACAAAGGAACTTTGTTCCTGAAAATCTTGACAACCTGATGAAAAATGTGAATTCATATATATTTTTAATATATATTACACAGAACTTCATGACTTAAACATGACGGAGGTGCGTCTGTGAGATTTGTCACGGGTCTGGGGTTCCCTCCTCCTCTGGACTGTCCTCCTGCCTGCCAGCACGGTGCAGAGAGTGAGAGGAAGAGTGAGACCCCACGCTGTTTTCAGAGTCACTAAACTTATCGCCTCACACTTTTTAGAAGTAAAGTCACTAAAAGGATCTGAAAGGTTGTGTTGTGTGGACGAGCGCTGCTTTCTGCCCCCTCAGCTGTATGTGCATCTCTGTGACGACGTTACACTGAAACATGATTTCACGTGATCTCACCGGAGAGCAGATGGAAACAAACGGAGGCTGACACGGTGCAACAGTTTGATGTGTTTGCAGAAGCAGAAGTTAAACGAGTCTGGATGAGAAAATGTTTGAGGACACACGTTAAAGACAGATTGTTTATTCTTCAGTCAGAACAGGAAGTGAGATTTTAAGCACCAGACATGTGAACAGCAGTCTGCTGCTAGCTAACATTAGCCTGAGGAGCTAAACAGTTTAACGTTGGTTCATCCCCGGTTAAAACAATTCTGGTCCACTCTGGTTCTGGTTCAGGTGAGGTTATGAGCTTCAGGGGAACAGTTTGGTTCAGGTTCCCTTCACTTCACCTGTCATCACATCTTATCAGTGAAAATTTGTCCTGAGTTTGTGACTTGAGTGTCTGGAGGTTAAAGCTAAAAAACCTCTTGATGTTTGACTTTAACCCTTTACTGTCCATCCTGAACGTGTCCCTGCACTGACTGACTGATCACCTCTGTAGCTGCTGCCAGTGAACTTTTCAGCCTCCTGAAGCTCTTTAAAGTTTGAAGAAAGTTAACAGGAATTAGAATTTCACGTCATGAGACGCTGGTCCAATCAGATCACAGTGAGACACATCAGTCACCGTCGACAGCACCAATCAGAAACATTTCAGTTGACTTTGAAGTGTGACGGCAGCTCGCGCCTGCTTTGATGTTTGTTTCTGCAGCAGCGGTGTTCACACCCCGAGAGCAGAGAGGGTCAACAAGTCGAAGTTCCCTCACAGGTGAGACTTCAATCAGCCGTCAGCTGACACACCTCCATCCAGCCTGCTGTCAGCTGATTAACCCAGAAAAACTGCTGATTTAACCTGCACTCATGACGTGATCAATACAGAGCTGCAGGGCTGAAGTTTCCTGAAGTTAGCATCACTCTGATTCCCTCCACAAACAGCCAGCAGGAGTTTTCCACTGGATTCTGCATCAATTCAGAAAATTAAAAGTTTGATACTAACACATTTTGTTCAGCAACGTTCAACATTCTGATTTTTGAAGCATAAATATAATCACCAGAGGTAAAAGGTTAGCATTAGGCTGTAAATGAATGACACCACGGTCACATGACTTCAGCATCATGACCACTATGTGACTACAGTTAATGTCCCCGACAGCCTCTGTAGTTTCATTTAGCCATTTATAAACAACTGCTTTTAAAAAGACACGTAAAAGCTTCAAAATTTGCTCCAAAATATTTAATGAAATATTTTATCACATAAAACAAAATGTGAAAAAGTGATTAAGACGTGACAAGACAAGACAAGACAAAAACAACGAAACAAGACAAAAACAACGTAACAATACAAAAATTACGTAAAAGACAAAACAGGATGTAAATAACGTAAAAGACATAAGACAAAAAATAACATAACAAGACAAAAACAACGTAAAAGACAAAAAACAATGTAACAAGACAAAAATTACATAAAAGACGAAAAATAACATAACAAGACAAAAACAACGTAACAAGACAAAAACAACATAACAAGACAAAAAACAACGTAACAAGACAAAAACAACGTAACAAGACAAAAATTACATAAAAGACGAAACAGGATGTAAATAACATAAAAGACATAACAAGACAAAAAAAACAACATAACAAGACAAAAACGTAACAAGACAAAAATTACGTAAAAGACGAAACAGGATGTAAATAACGTAAAAGATATAACAAGACAAAAAACAACGTAACAAGACAAAAACAACGTAACAAGACAAAAAACAATGTAACAAGACAGAAATTACGTAAAAGACGAAACAGGATGTAAATAACGTAAAAGACATAACAAGACAAAAATGACGTAAAGGACACAACAAAAAGATCCCATAAAGATATAATACACAACATTTACGCAATGAAAATGTCTAAAAAATAATGTTCACACACAAAAATCTGTATTTCATTCAAGTTAAAGGATCTGTTTCCTGCCAGACTTTGCTAGCTAGTTGCTAGTTGCTACAACTTCTGGGAACCAGGAACCTGGGATACGTTGGATAAGTTGATGTGAACAGTGTTATCAAAACTTTAAAAAGTCCCCTGAGTAACATTTCAGAGTTTTAGGCTCCTGGTGTATTTTAGGTAAATGTGTTAACCTGTATGAAACATAGGATTCTTCAAGTGATTTACAAAGGAAGGTTCCCACAGCTGCTGCGTTCAGGGTCTCTGTGTGGTGACGGTGGTTTTGGGGCTGTTGTAAATTTGACCCAGCATTCAGGAGCAGGCATGCACCATCAAAGCTCAGACCTCCTTCCTTTCTTTCTTTCTTTACTTTTCCTTTTTGTGTATTTTTTTTTGTTTTTGTTGTTTTTACGACCCGCTGTCCTGCACCTGCAGCCTTTTCACCGGGCGAAGAGGACGATCCACGGCCGCACACACTCACTTTCACACATACAAGGAGAAGATTAGGTCCAATTCAGCCTCCTCTCAGGACGAGGGGGAGGGAGAAAAGGACGAGTGAAAAGACTGAAAGGCAGAACGCAGAGAGAAAAGAAAAGGAGGAGGAGGAGAGAAAACAGAGCCTATTGTGTTCGTCTGAAGTGCTAATTCACAACTGATTCCTCTTAATGCACTCGTGACTCTTTTAATTGTCTGAGTTTGCATTCAAATGGCCCGGTTGTAGCTTTTTAATTACCTTTTTTTTACAGTGTAATTGAAACAAGGCCTGTTCAAACATCTCTAACCTGCTCTGATGACCACAGGCACTTTATACTGGAGTGATGCATTTACTGACATTTCTCCATGTAAGAAATTAGTCCAAACTGGTCTGAAATTCTCAGAGTGACACATGAAACCACAAGAATCTTTTTGCCTCCAGGCT
Organism: Lutjanus campechanus; assembly: GCA_027495735.1. Lineage (NCBI taxonomy): Eukaryota > Metazoa > Chordata > Actinopteri > Lutjaniformes > Lutjanidae > Lutjanus > Lutjanus campechanus. The sequence goes on from JAJHUR010139809.1 coordinate 7,808, forward strand.
TCATCTGATGTTTGTGAATATATTTAGTGATTTTTTACTTTCCATCCAGCACCATTATCAGGTCGAAGCTTTAATGTGTTCAATACTTTAGTTTTTGACCAAATCTCTACAAAAACTGATGACATTCCCATCATCAGGCCGAAGTTTATTTATTGTGACAAATAAAACCAGAGAAAGTAGAATTACACAGTCAGTCTCAGAATGAGGAGCAGCAGAAGTGATCTGTACTTTAGTATTTATTTATATCTGAACTTTGTAAAAGATGTAGCAGCACGTAAATTAACAAGAAATGTTCATTTATGTTTCTCACTGTAAGTCTGTTTTTAAATATTGGAAATAATCAAATCAAGTTAAATTAAAAGATATAACAAGAAAAACTACATAGCAGTCGAGTTGAGTCGAGCTGAGTCAGACTTTGTGGTGAAAATGAGGCATGAGACTCACAGATATGATTTAAAATCCTATTTTTCAGTCTTTTGTTACAAAAAGTTCACTGAAAACAAATAAATGACAGTTATCAGTTATTTTCTGATGTGAACGTGTCACAATCTGCTTCAGACACATGTTGATTTCTTCATGTTCTCTCCTCTGATCAACAGACCGTCTCTCTCCATCTTTTCCACCAGATGTCCTCAGACCTCCCTCCTGTCTCCGTCTACACACCGGTTCTGTCTGCTCGTCAGTCCTGCAGTCACCTGGCTGCTCCGCCCACTGCTCACCTGCAGCTCATGACATCATCAGCCACTTCCTCTGTTCAACCAGATTGTTAAATTGGCACCATGTGAGTTGTGTCTTTTCTTGTTGGCTGTTGTATCTGTATTTTACATCTGATACCTGTTTTAAAGCTCCTGCCTCAGTATTCAGTCAGCTTCTGTACTATTTTTGATCATTAAATCATTGAACTGCATCAGTCTTCTGTATTTGGGTCCAAACAGCAGCACTAAAGCACGGGTTGAAAGATCATATTCACATTACGCTTCACATTTAAAATGACATGTTGAAGAAAAAAGACTTGGTTTCATTTTCAGTGTGATTCCTGGAAGAGATTCTTAATAAATTCTACAACATTTGTCTCCTGCTCTCCTCCATCCTGTTTTAAAGTGATACTACACTTTACATGATAACCCACTCAGTATGTACTCACCACTATGCCGATGTGATGATAAGTGAAGGTCTTCAGTTCACAAAACAATCCTGGAGTTTTAGGAGGAACAGGGTAGCAGCCTCATCCAGTACAATGGCAGTGAATGGTGACCACGGATAAAACGTTAAAAAAAGAACACAAAACAAACACAAAATGTCTCCATCCTGCTTGTGTGGTGTAATCCAAGTGTCCGCGAGCTGCGACATTAAAAATTAACCGCAAAAGATGCCATTTACGCCATGTTTTTAGCCAAAATGTCAACTGTAGCATGTAGCCGGTAGGATGTAAACATGGCGTCACTATCTCGCGAGACTTCCGCACGTGCGTCCATTAAGGTATATACGAAGTCTCGCGAGATCGACCCCATGTTTATGTAACAGAGTTAGGAAGTTGGTGATCCTACTTACCATTACAAGCTGTCTTGCTGTCATCATTGAAGATGCACTGAATTTAATTTATTGTTGCAAACTACCTGTTTTCATTATTTTGCTAGTTCTTATTTTGTGTTATTCACCATGGAGATTTACAATTTTATTTGTGCACTTGAACGCCACACTGATGAGCCCATGCAGACTTCACGGACACGCCCCCGCCGTGCTCCGTTGTAGTCTGCTGTTGCTGGACTTCTGGTAGGTTGACTTCGGCTAAGCTTCGCTAAAATACTTGACTTTTTATGGTTAAAAGTGTGTTTTATTAGTCATAAATGTGAAGATAAGCTCCCGAAAACACTGTTCATGTTCTGTGATGATGTTGGGTGATTAGAGAATAGTGCAGGTTACTGTCTAACTTTGTTAGCTTGTTAGCCGTTAGTTTGCAGCTAATCCAGGTGGCGTGGCTAGTTGATTGGCAGCAGGCCTCATGTGTTTTGTTTCATTTTGTTTCAGTGTGATGCTGAACTTTGTTGTTGATGAGAGCTGGCTGCGGATGTTCATGTGAATTCTGTTTCATTCGCCAGTGCCGAAATAAATCCAGGTCTGAGCCGAACAGTGACAGCGAGAGAGTCATCATTTAATCTACATGCAGTAGTGCTACCCTGTTACATTTACATCTTACCGGCTACGTGCTACAGCTGATATTTCTGCTAAAAACATGGTGTAAATGGCGTCTTTTGCGGTTAATTTTTAATGTCGCGGCTCGCAGACACTTGGATTACACCACACAAGCAGGATGGAGACATTTTGTGTTTGTTTTGTGTGCTATTTTTAACGTTTTGTCCGTGGTCACCATTCACTGCCATTGTACTGGATGAGGCTGCTACCCTGTTTCTCCTAAAACTCCAGGATTGTTTTGTGAACTGAAGACCTTCACCCATCATCACATCGGCATAGTGGTGAGTACATACTGAGTGGGTTATTCTCACATGGTGGAATATCACTTTAAATTGTTGAAACAGTTTGCTGCATTTGTACAACAGCACAGTTTAAAAGCTAAAAGAGCATAATTGATTTTAACTAACAGTTGTTTTAGCAGCTAAACCGTTTTAGTTTGGGTTAGCTAACGGTTCAGGTTAGTTAACGGTTCAGGTTAGCTAACAGTTCAGGTTAGCTAACGGTTCTATTTTCCTTTTGTTTCCTAATAGACTCAAGTTAGCTAGTGGACTTGTGCGGTTTGGGTTAACTAATCATTAACTTTAGCAGCTGAATCTGATTCACTCATATGGCTCAAGGTCCATCCATCCATTCATCTTCAACTGTTTATCTGAAATCAGGTCGCGGAGGTAACAGTTCCAGCAGGAACTTTCCCCGGCTACATTACATGGCTCAAGGTAAGACGGCTAAACTTTCAAAAATGTTGGACTCTTCCTCTCATATTTAAGTGAATGTTGATGTAAGAAGAGAAAAATAATTGAATTTATTCCTCAGAATGAGTCTCCTGTTCCATTATAATGAAGTTTGTGGCACTTTTTTCAGTATTTTAAGTGGGATTTGGTCCTTCAGAGTGTCAGTGAGGAAACGTTAATCGTCTCGCTGCCTCTCTTCTGGTCTGCAGGAGTGTTTTTTTTTTTTCTCCACACTTTTCACAGTTAAAATCAGTAAAACTAACAGTGCACTTCCAGCCGTATTTGCTCTCGGCCATTCAGCCCGACACAAAGCGCGGTTCAATCACTTTTTTCCACAAGTGGGACTAACGTTTTGTTTCGACAAAATAAACTACCGGAGCCGTCTTTTTCTTTCTTTCGGCCTCCTCGCAGCTTTTATTTCACGGCTGCCCCGAGCCTCAATGAGGGTGTCAGTGCTGAAGAATGCCTGGCCCCTCCTCCTCCTCCTCCTCCTCCTCTCGCCAGGATTCAGCCGCCGTCCAGCCGGTTGACAGTTTCCCCCCCCCCACCACATCGCCTGGCGACTGAAGGGACCACACACACGCACACTCCACGGCCTCCGTGCCAGGGCAATTCTTCTTCTTTGGCTTTTTTTTTTTGCGGCCACAGGTCTTTTCTCTCTGGCAGTTTTTACCCTCGAGGACTTCCAAACAAATTTCAAGCATGAGTGTAAAAGCTGTCGAGTGTTGTTACACAATGAAAATGTCCTGTTTTTTGTGTTCCAGGTCAAAACTACACAACACTCATATCTGTGTGTGTGGAGGCCACAGCTCAGGATGTGTTCAGGCTCAGTTTGTCACATGTTTGATCATGTCAGGACCACACACACAAGTTTCAGCTCCTAAAATACAAATTATATTTTACATTTTTCTGACCTTTTTTAATGCCAGAGTTTTAGTTCAGCCGTCTTATTCAAAATGAAAATAAACAGATTCTTTAAACTTTTGACAATATTCATTTTAACTTTTGTTTGTTTTACACAATCAAAACACAAAAAAGTCAAAGATGACAAATGACACACAGAGCAGAAAAAAATCCTTAAAAAAATGTTTTCATCGTCATAATTTGATCAATGTTTGAATTCATACAGTCATTAAAAACTGTTTGAAACTGTCTGAAAATATACCACCTTAACAATAATGTTTGGTGGCGGACGTGTAGCTCAGTGGGTGGAGTGTCTGACTGTCAGTCAGTCTGCAGCAGCCGCTGGTTCGACTCCTGCCTGTGGCCCTTTGCTGCGTGTCATCTCCTCTCTGCCCTGTTTACTCTCTGGCTGTCTTGTCCAATAAAGGCAAAAAATTCCCCCCAAAAAGTGTGGTTAGATTATATTGGATGTTGAGTTCAGCAGGTCATGTGACCAGTTTAGTCAAAGCTTCACCTGTTGCATTGTGGGTCAGAGGCAGAGGGAGCCAACATGGCTGCAGAGGAAAAAACATGTGGCCACAATATAACCAACTTCTGCTCAGTCTGAGAGGCCACACGCTCATCTGGATGTTGTTTACTTTCATTTGTTTCATATTTGTGTGAAACATTTGATACATTTTCTGTTGCCGTGGCAACATGTTTGGACCCGACTATCACATGAACAAAGGTGAAAAACATGTTTCTCACCACAATGTGATTATGAAAAGACTTCTATAATAATGTGTTAGGAGACGGGGTGGCACTGGAAGCGTTTGATTCTGAAACTGTTTTATGTTTAGATTTTTCTGTAGTTTTGTTTGTGGATCATTTTGTAATAATGTTGCAGATGAGGAGCCTCAGTGAGCTGATGAAGAGCTGCAGACATCATGAGATGAACCTCAAACATCTGACATGACATGAAGGTAAGAAACGTGTCGGGGTCACTGGGGTCAGTTTCCACACACACACACACACACACACACACACACACACACACACACACACTCCCTCTGTGTCGGACTGAGGAAAGGAAATCACTTCTTTAACTTTTTCCATTTATTCTCTGTAGTGGTTCTTGAATTAAACTCATTAAATATTCTGTTCATGTTGATCTCCCGGATGTTTAACACTTTATACAGCCAGAAAATTCAAATGAGATTCAAATAACAGATGAAACTCATTTACATGCAGCATCATTTCTCTTTAAAATACTGAAACAATCAATGGAAATACAAAATATGAAGTGTAAAATCTGACAAAAATACAACCCTGATCCTAAAAAGATTTGGACGCTTGCTGGATAAAACAGAAATAAAAGCAGGATGCAATGATTAGCAAATGATTTTTGACCTATATTCTATTGAATACACTACAAATACAAGATATTTAATGTTTAAAGATGCAGCTGTGTTTGCAGACGTTTGCAGACTGACTGAGTGATGCCAGTGAGCTCTTATAAAAATCACTTTTTATTCTTCTTCTCTTCTTCTTCTCTTCCTTTTTCTACAGACACGACAACCAGTCGTGCTCCGGTCTGACTGACTGACTGACTGACTGACTGACTGACGGGGCTGAAAATAAATCGGCTCGGCCGCCGTCTCACAATCACTCTTAAAAGTTAAACAGCCATAAAAGGCTGCAGGAACTCTGACCTTCACAATCTAACCGAGCAGGAAAAGCCAATGATGTGTACAAGGCCCCGCTCGGCCTCGGCAGATTATGATAAAATATGTCTCGGCGTCACAAAAAGATAACTGCACGTCTCCCTGTGACAGATACGGGCCCCGCTATTTTAATAACAGCCCAATTTCTGCGGCACTAAAATGTTTTACTGTCGGCTATAAAGCATGCGGCGTGTGACACGGGGAAGCACGCCACGTCTCCCGACGCCTCAAAGTAAGATGGACCATGTGAGGCGGCGGAGGATTTAAACCAGCCGATCCAGAGGTAAGTGCTATAACATCAAAACATGTCAGCCTCTACTCCGCCTCCACCTCAGCCTCCACAGATTTGTTGCTTCTGATTTTCAGCAGCTGTTGTTTCATATGATTAAAGAAAACATAAAGAAATCTAGTTTACCATCATTAATAACTGATTCTTTTAAAAATAGGTTTACTGATTTTTGTCTTTTTTAATAAGTGAATCTATTACATAAAAAACAGCAGCAAAAACAAAAGGTAACAATCACATTAAACAGCATAAATAGTTTTACAAAAGCAGAAAACAATAGAATTAACATATTTTGGACATATTTCAGATAAAATAAGGTGCCACAAGTCAGTCAGGTATCTCACCACCACCTCACGTTCACACAAAGTGTGGAACGTTACCCTGAGTTCCTCTTTTCAGTTACTGTGTTCAATAAAATCACAAAAAAATGATCCCCTGACTTGAAGTGCTGACATGACGGCATGATGACGTGTCCCTAAACCACGGATCAATAATGAGTCTGTTCACGCTTTTCCAGATGAGAACTATTAAACATTCAGTTTGCAGTGAGCACGTGTGTATAAGAAGTTAGACTTTGTTCTTTAGATGAAGATTAGACACACAGCATATATCTGTGGTTCTCTGAATCTCTCCATCATTATAAACGTCAGTGGGATTTTGAATCAGATTTTCTTCTTCTGAAACATAAGACGGATGTTTTGGTTTCATTTTGGTTCCATGTGTCCATCTGGAGGACGACGACATTCTGAGTCACTTGGAAGTTTTAACTCCATAAACCACGAGAACGTCCATAACCAACATTTTGACCTTTGTCTCTTATAATACGTACCATACTAACACATAACTGCATTTATTCTGTCAGATTATCTTTTTAAAAAGAAATAACTCCTGTAAATAACTTTATTTACATACATTTACAACATGCAGCCGTCACGTGTAGTAAACTGTAATTTTCTGTAGAATAATAATCAGTAATTTAATTATAATTTTAGATTAATCTAGAATCACTCAGAGTGAGAAAGGACTGTCCAAAACTTTTCTATACTTGCTAGAACTCACCAAAACTTTCCAAAACCTTCTAAAACTTTTCAAAACTTTCCAAAACCTTCTAAAACTTTTCAAAACTTTCCAAAAACTTTCTAATTAATTAATTATTTGTATTTTGATGTCAGGAAATTGGAAATCAAGAACATTTATTATGAAGTTTTGTTGACAGAGACAACAATAGTTGCTAAGCAACCAAGATGCATCACCAACTGTGCAAAAAGTAAGAATATAACAGCAGCAGTTTCTGTGGGGTCAATATGGTCGTCTGCGGATGAAAAAGGTCAAACGATCATATTTTCTTTGCCTTTTGATTTTAAATGAAAATACAGACACTTTTAGGTAAAGTCAGGTTCCAGCAGCGTTGTGTTTTTTTAATTCAACAAAGTCTTCGGCTGTTCTAGTGTGAATCTTGTGGTGGCTCAGTTAACCACTTCCTGATGTTCCTCCTGTCCCTCCCCGTCTCCTCTCAGACTGAATATTTGGATGGTTGTCTCTGTCTCGTGGGACGTCCCACCTCTCCTCCTCCCCGTCACCGTCAGCAGCAGCATCTTTGTTAAACACTGCTGCCGTGTGGGAGACGGTCTCTCTCTCTCTCTGTTTCGGTTCCCTCTTTGTGCTCATTAAATATTTAATGGGGGGTTTAAGCGTTTGCGAGGATTAGGCCGCGGTCTCCAGGGAGTCGGCTGCATTGTTTCTCTCCACGGCTGCTAGTTTACAGTCTGTCTGTTTAATCTGCCATTTACATCTCACACTCTGCTTGTGTTGAGTTGATGCTCTGACAGCGACTGAACAGGTTCAGCCTTCACGCAGCAGGGGCTGATGGGAGTTCACCTCTCTGTTTAGGTGATGATACACAGGGAAACATGACAGAATGAAGTGTACTTATAATACTTCAAAACTGCAGTTCAACTGACTCAACTACTCTAATTACTCTAATCACTGTAAGTGATTTTTTTGGGTACTAATACTTTTGTGAGTATTTCTTCAAGTCCTTCTATGCCTGATATTGATAAGAAAAAGCATCTACAGTTTAAAAGTAACTAATACTCTAGAAGAATACTCTGAGTATTTTTCTTTAACATCACTTGCTGCTTATAAATAGAACCACACAGACTAAAATTACTGGGGCTTATTTTTTAGTGTGAGTTTTTGGACACTTGTCTCCCAGTGCAAAAACAGGACACAAGAGAGAACTTATCAGAAAGTATTGACACAGCACCAGAAAACGGGTTCTCATAAAGGTTCTAAGGGTCTGAGGGAAGGATAAAGAGGACTTTTAGAAGGTATGAGGGGTCCTTGAGCAGGTTCTTGGGGTCTTTGTGTGAAGATTTTAGTTGTTGAAGCGTTTCAGATCTCTGAGGGTGTTTTAGATGTCTTTGAGGAGGTTCTGTGGGTTTTTAAGTGGTTCTGCGGGTGGTTGAAGAGGTTTTAGATCTGTCTGCAAGTATGTTCCTCCTGTTCTTGAGGAGATTCGTGATGGGGAAGTTCTGTATGTGTTTGATTGATGTTAGGAGAGGTTTTAGATATCTCTGAGTGGGTTCGTGTTGGGAGAGTTTTTAGGTGGCATTATGGGTCTTTCGTGATGTTCTAGATGTCTTCACCTGGTGTTTAGAGTGTTTTTTTTAATCTCTATGAGTAGGTTCTCTCAGTGTTGTAGGGGGGTTCCGGTTTCTTTGAGGAGGTATTATGTAGATTTGATGAGGTTCCAGGTGTGTTTTAAAGAGTTCTATTGGTGTTTGGAGTGTAGATTTAAGATGCATTAAAGGTGTTCTAGATGTCTCTGTAAGAATTTGATTGCTTTGAGTGCTTGAGGAGTTTTATTAAGTCGTCTCTTTGGGGAGGATCTGTAGGATTTAGGTACCCTTGCAAATGTTCTAGGTTTCCTTAAGCAGGCTCTAGAAGTGTTGGGGGAGGTTTTAGGTTTCTTTTCAGGATCTTCTAGGATGTTCTAGGTGTCTTCAGGGGTGTTCAATAGGCGTTTGGAGTTGTTTTAGATGACTCAGTAGGTTCTAGCAGTGTTAGAGGGGTTCTAGGTTTCCAGGAGTCCGTTAATAAGTTCTATGGATGCTCAGAGTGGTTTTAGATTGCTGTGAGTAGGTTTGATATGTGTTAAAGACGTTATAGGTGTGTCTGAGAAGGATCTGTAAATTTCTGGAGGTGTGGGAGGCTTTGAGTATGTTTTATTTTAGCTTTCCTTGAAGAGGTTCTATGGGTACTTAAGGGGGTTCTAGGTTTACTGGAGTAGGTTCTATGGGTGGTTGAATAGATTCTACAGGTGATTTTAGATGTGTATCCAAATAGGTTCTTGGGGTCTTTGAAAAGATTCTCGATGGGGAAGTTTGAGGAGTATGTTGTGGGTGTTCAGAGTGTTTTTTAGATGTTTAGGTTCTAAAGATGTTGAAGGAGCTTTTATGTTTATTTTGTGAGGTTATGAGTGTCTGTTGATGAGTTCTGTAGGTGTTTGGAGTTCATGAGAAGGTTCTGTAAGTTTTTGAAAAGGTTTTTGATGGCTTTGAATAGGAGGAGGAGTTCCTCCCCAATGGAAACAGGTCCTTGCAAAGGCTCTAGGTTTCCTGTGCATAGTTTTAGGGGTGCATAAGAAGGTTCTAGGTTTCCTTGAGTAGGTTCCATGGGTGGTTGAGTTGGTTCTTCAGGTGATTAGAGGTTTTAGATCAGTTCTTCAAGTGTTCTCTCTTGGGAAGTTCTATAGCTGCTGTTTTGGTGTTAGGAGTGGTTTTAGATATCAGTGCTTACGTTCTAGAAGTGTTGAAGGCTGTTTTAGGTTTCTTTGGTGAAGTATTATGGATGTTTCAGGAGGTTCTAGGTGTCTGTCTGGAGTCGTTTTATCTATGAGAAGGTTCTAGAGATGTTGGAGGAGGTTTTAGATTTTGATTCCAACATTTTAGTTGTTTTAGGATGTTTAAAGTTTCTTTTGCGGGGGGGGGGGTTGATGTCCAAGAGTAGGTTCCGGGTGTTTGATAAATAGTTCTATTGATGTTCTGAATGGTTTTAGATTAAGGGAATAGATTTGAGATTTTTTAAAGATGTTCTAAGTGTCTCCGAGAAGGTTCTATAAGATTATGAAGAGTCTTTTGATGGCTTTGAGCATGAGGAGGAGCTTTTGTTTTTGTAACTGGGGAGGGTCTCTACGGTCCATGTGTCCTTGCAAAAGTTCTAGGTTTCCTTCAAAAGATTTTATGGGTGCTTAAGGAGGTTCCATTTTACCTCTGAGTTGGTTCTAGGGGTGTTTGAGGAAGTCTATATGTCTTTGAGGTGTTCCTACTTATGTTTGAAGAGGTTCTAGGGTTGTTTAAGGAGGTCATAGGTTTCTTTAAGGAGGTTCCAGAAGTTCCTCAGGAGGCTGGTGGGGTTCTTGTAGACGTTCTGCGAGTGTTTGCGGAGGTTCTGGGATTGAGGATGTACTCTGTAGGTTTTCTCTGCCACAGTGAAAGAAGAAGTGACAGATCGAGCTGCCAGCAGTGAATTCTTGGCCCTCGTTCTTCACCGTGAGAACGTGATCCTGATCTGAAATCCCGCCGTGTCCTCCGTGTTGGCAGGTTCTGCTGTTTACATGTGTGGACTTGAACCCAGTTTAACAGAACGCTTCACATGTGACTGGCAGTCCTGCTTACTTTGTAGTGGCAGAGCTCTAAAAACTGACACCCCGAGGGTCTCGGGGGCCGGGGGACGTTAGTATTGGGGGACTGCGGGGCCACGCCTTCCAGCCGCCATATGCTCGAGATAACAAGTCAAACATGGGACTCTTTTCTTGGCTCATTAAAATGTTCGACATTTGGCAGGAGGCAGCTGTGTTTTCCTGACCTATTTTTCAGTGTGGAGGCTTTTCAATGAATGTTTCACTGTTTCCCAGATCCACACTGCTGACTGTGCATTATTTACTTTAGTCAGATCAGGGACCAAACAAACACCGACAGACATCTGTGATTGTTGATTTGTGATTTGTTTAATTACTTTTTCTGTAATCAGTTTACCGCTAATTGGTGTTAGCCACTAAACTAGCTCGTTCTTGTGGGTTCTACGAGTATGTTTACTCGATATATTTCTGTATTATACTTCTTTGTCTCCTGGAATGAGGGACAGTGGATTATTTGAAACTTGGTCAACTTTTGTGAATCCAGTTTCCTCGTTTGTGTAAGTTCATTTGTGTAACTTCTGTTTATTGTGTGCGGTCATTTTCTGATTTTCAGTCACTATTGTTCTGTTTTTTTCTGGTACTTTTTCACGATTACTTCCAGTGAAAACTCAAAGGCTTCCTTCAGCCTTTACTGGATGTGTGTTAAGCTGGCTGCAGAGCTGTGCACGTACAGGAGCAGTTGTTGTGTATTCAGGCCAGTAAATAACCTCAGGAGGGGTTCTCCAGCTGTGTCACATTTTCATAAAGTTGTGGGACTTTTACCTGCCTCACCTGCCAAGAGACTGCAGGTGTAAATTAGCATTTTTGTTAACTTACATCATGTATCACACACTGATGTCCATTAGCGTGCTCTGTCTCTGTTAAATAAATTAATAAATAAATAAATAAACAAAGGGATAGTTCACCCAGAAATTAATCTTCAGTCATTATCTCCTCACCTTCATGTTAATTGAAGGTCAGGTTTAGTTTTTTTAGTTAGAAAAACGGGAGATGAGTAGATAACAACTGAATTTTCATTTTTTGGGTGAACTATCCCTTTAGATTAATATTAATAACAGGTTAATGTTTTCCCCGGTGATGGTGTAACAACGTTTGAAATTAAATGTATAAACCAGGTTAAAAATGAAGATTTGCTGCTCACATCCTGATCCTCAGTAGATAAAAACGAAACTCTGTATTTGAATTTATTTAACTTTCTTTTTAAATCTCAACATTATCTCTAATAGTTTCTCCTCCTGTGACCCTGAATTAATGTAAAGATCTGCTGCCATCTCAACGCTTTCTTTAAAATCAATAAAAACTTAAATAAAACAAACAAAAACAAACATGACTGGATGGAGATCAGAGTCTATCTGTCTGTCTTATTATTATTATTAATAATATTAATAATAATAACACCTCCTCCTCTTATTGTCCCGGCGGAGCAGCGTCTCCTTTTATTACCCTGCAGGGTCATTTACAACCCCGTCCCGTCTATTCATTGGTTGAGGAGATAATCCTGTGATAAATCCTCCGTCGTGCCCTTCACAGTTGTCATAGCAAGACCATAAACAGCATTTATAACAATCTGAGGAGGAGGAGGAGGGAGGAGGAGGAAGAGGAGGGGGAGGGAGGCGCTCTGCTTAGCATGCAGAACAGATTAAGATGGGACGGGTCTGCTTAGAGCCGCCGCTCCATCCGTGACAGACAGACGGACTCATGGGAAATGTTCCATCGCCGGCCCGTTTATTCTCGGCGGGAAATGAGCTGCAGTGACGGCTCGCTGACTGGAAACACGAGTCAGAAAGAGGTTCTCCAGGTTCAGAGAAAATAGAGTTTGTTGTTTTTATTTTTGTTCTCTTTAATCTATTTTAATGTTGGTTTATTTGGGAAAAAATGGACAAATAGATAAAATATTAAGTGATCCAGGAATTATTTTTAACATCATCAATAAATGATAAATTGATAGTTAATTAAGCTTTTATTAATGGTAATTTCACTGTTAACAATGATAAATATTTCATATCAGTTTGTGTAATATGGATTAATTTGAATCATGGCTGATAAGAAACAATCAAAATTACAAAAACAGTTTATTGCTGCAGATTATAACATGTTATAAAGGCTGCTACATTAGACATAATGTACAGTGAGCAGCTCATTATTGTGAAATAAACCACTTCAGTTCCTGCATCACTATAATGACCTGTTCTCTGTACGTCATCGTGTTTATTAAAAGGTTACTTACACAAAATATTTTTTCTATAATTATTTTATTGATTTAAAATTATTTTATTTCTCCTCCAGAGTCTATAATCAGAAATGTCTCCATAGCAACAGTCTGTTATTCAGAAATAAGACACCTCAGAATTACTTTGAGGACTTTGGGAAACACTGATGAACATTTTTCACCGTTTTCTGACCTTTTATGGACCAAATGACGAATCAATTCTAATTAGAATTTGTTGAGTTTGCTTGAAGCCTCATGTTGTATTTGTATTATTGTTTATTTGATATAAAGAGATTTATCGATCATTTAAAACTCCTGTTCCTTCTTTGATTGATTGGTTGATTGGATTGATGGAAGAGATAACTTTTTATTTATTGGATGTCATAATCAATAAAAATACCTAAAATCTGTAGATTCTATTCACTGCTGCTCATTTCATCTTTACAAACTAAAAACTAAAAAGAAATCCTGCTCATCAGTGTTTGTGTCCCTCCGCCATTTTGACGGTGCGACGGCGTTTATCCGGCAGCGTCGGGGCTAAACACCACCGGAGGACTCTTCACAGGTACACAATTAATCTTAATTAAAGCTGAGTGTGACACACACACACACACTGTCCTGCCTTCAGTCTGGGTGAAAGCTGCACCGACGCGTCCGCTGAAATAAAAGAATAAATTAAATCACAGCGAGTTAATGAACCTCTGAGAAACGTCACAGGAACCTTTTAAAAACATTTGTTAAATATCAGACAGACACAAAACACACACCAGCAGGTCAGAAATAAACTTCACAGAAGAGAAACGGACCAATAATCACCTTCAAGAATCAATTCAAAACATCAAAATATGAATAAAGATCAACACGTCGAGGTTCAGAGGAGGAAAATACTGATTATATGTTGAATCTTCACCAAAGAGACGAAACAGGATAAACAGAAAAACACATTTTATACAAACAAAAATGGTCATTTTTCAATATTGTACTGTGAGTTTTTGGAAGAGTTACATCCCGAATATTCCGTCAACTAAAATGTGCATCATAGCCTTTGTCTGTGGACTTTCTTTTCCTTTTTCTCTTTCTTTTTCCCTTTTCTCTCCTTTGCTTTTGCATTTTGGTATCAGGTGTAAATCTGTTGATATTTGACTGATTTGTAGTGTTTCTGTAATCAGACATCATATCTGACAGCTTCACACTTCTGATTTAAAAAAGCATTTTATAACATTATTTTCTGTGGAAACGTCAGATCTACATTTTTTATTAAATCTATCTGAAGTCTTAACTGCAACTATTCAGATCAATTAAAGTTTCATTTTCAAACAGACCAGGTGATTCTGAAAAAGAAAATGTTAAACGCATCACGATGTTTTTGTTCGGGGGCTGAGAGGTCGCAGATGTTGATGTAAGATTTCAGGTTTATTTGTCAGAACAACCAAAGCTGTCAGACACAAACTGTGATGTTTTCCTTCATTTTCTTCTTCTTTACTTCTTTCATCATTTCTTTTCTGTCCTTTACAGTTTTTTCCTTCCTTTATTTCTTCAGCTGATATGAAACCATCAGAACCTCCTGATAACTTTTTCTTTGGATGCTTCAGTACATTTAACTTCTAACATTTACATTTACAATCTTATATTTTTCACTCTGAAGCAAAGCACACAGCAGTGACGATAAACTAAACTAACCACAGATTTACTGAACAGTATCTGCCGTCTGTCTGTCCGTCCGTCCGTCCTGTCCGTCCGTCTGTCTGTCTGTCATTCTGCAGCAGCAGCAGTGAGACGTGCAGCCCTGCAGTCCTGCTGACTGTCTGCTGACTGTCTGTAAAGAAAACAAAGGACAAAAAAGCAATTAAGTCCCGTAATAAAAGTCCAGTTACCATAACATGCTACATTAAATATCAACTGAGCTCCATAAATTAACAGCAAGCAGCTTCTCAAGCAGTTTGTCTCATTGAGGTTGTTTACTGGAGAAAAAAAAACTGTTGACTGACCACGAACACTGACGGCTACGGAAGCTCATCAGGGCCAAAAATTAAACAAATACATGAGGAATAAAGGATACATTTTAATGTTTTAGTGTCTCGTGATTATGATGAAATATTTCAGAATGACACATTTTCCTTTCCTTTCCTTTCCTTGTTTATATTTACAATATTTTCAATACAAACTGTGAGAATAATGTTATAATAATAATGTAATGTTGGCGGCTTTGCTGCTTGTAAAAAGTTTCAAAAAGTGTTTTTAGAGCTGCAGTCGAGGCTCGTTGTTACCATGGAAACACCTCTGGATGTTACATCGCAGCTGCGAGTTGTGGCACTTTTTTATTATTTTTACAAAACTGGACCCGTGCAGGACTCTGGCACAGTTGCTGGTGTGTGACACGTCAGAGGCCCTGATTGGTGGATATTTTTCCCACCTGCACCTGCTCTTTGGTTTGAGAACCTCTCGATTAGAGAACGTTTACATGTGTCATTCTGGAGGACAGTTACAGTAAATGATTTATTTAAATGTATTTAATGTGACTGTACATGTGATTAAGGCTGTTTTTGGACTAACTGGAACAAACCTGCAGTTGCAGGTCAGACTTTAGTATGACGCCATTGCAAATGCGATGATGATTGGCTGGGTGGGCGGATCATGCCCTGCTCACGTTGTCTCACTGCACGCTCTGACGGCCAAACACAACAAGACAGCGACAATGGCGTCGAGCCAGGGACGTTCAAAGGTAGCGTTCTCAAACTGGAAGTACCGGCATTACTTCTCGCTCATTGAAGTTAAAGGCAAGAATGTTTATGTAACATTCACGCTATGTAATAACTAGGGCTGTCAAAATTAACGCGTTAACGCGGATTAATCCATCATCATGATTAATCTGATTAAAAATTTTAACGCAATTAACGCATCTGCAGCGCAGAATGACTCAAAGTCCTTGAAACGTCTCTGGCAATGGCCAGAGACGGTCTTGTCTGGTCTTGTCCAAGTAGACTTACCATCGCGCATGCCGCCGCACATGCACAAATGGGTAGTTGATCCGGTAGTGGCATATATATAGATATGTATAATAAAGGCTAGATGTCTTAAGGCGGAGTCTCTAACGGCATCACCGGGTGGCCATCTTACCCCAGGCCAGCTCTCTGGTGGAGTCTGTGGTATGTGAAGGAAGGTGAGTGATCTGCACAAACGTAAATACTCGTATCTTGCTGAAATCTTGACGGATTTACAAACGGTTTGGTTTCTTACAAACGTTATTAACGTGGCTACATTTCTGGATGTTTGACCGGAAGTGTGACATAATTATCCATAAGTGCAGTGTTACAACTACACCTCTGACATTTATAACAAACCAAACCGTTTGAAAATCGGTA
>JAJHUR010139810.1:2218-34292 GCA_027495735.1 Lutjanus campechanus
GTGAAAGACTGGTTCAGGGAGCGTGAGACATCATTTTCACACATGGATTGGCCACCACAGAGTCCAGACCTGAACCCCATTGAGAATCTTTGGGATGTGCTGGAGAAGGCTGTGCGCAGCGGTCAGACTCTACCATCATCAATGCAAGATCTTGGTGAAAAATTAATGCAACATGGAATGGAAATAAATCTTGTGACATTGCAGAAGCTTATCGAAACAATGCCACAGCGAATGCGTGCCGTAATCAAAGCTAAAGGCGGTCCAACGAAATATTAGAGTGTATGACCTTGTTTTTTTGGTGGCGACTTTTTTTTTGGCCAGGCAGTGTATATAGTGTTAGGAGACGTGGCTCCAGGGCAAGCCGTGATTTTTTTGAACACAGAAACACTTTCAGTCTAACTCCACAATTCAGTGTGACACAGTTCTCTGTCTTTTTACATTTCAGCAACACAGATAAGAACACCATAAGAATCTCTGAAATTCCTTTACACAGACTTTGATCTTCAGAGTTTCTGAACAGCTACACTGATGGTGACATACTGGTTAAAATCTTGCCACCTACTGATCATCTGGGGATTTCTACATGCAAGGTATTTTCTTCAACAGTGGCAAGTACAGGTGCTAACAAACCTAATGCCCCTTGCGTTTTTTCAAGGAGACAGCTTACTGGAAATGACGCTCTACTCTACACTTCTAGAGGCACACTTACAAACGTCAGTGCCCCAATATGAAGGGCCGCCCTAAAGACTTTGGATTGGTTATGCTATTTAAACACAGTAAGCTCACTTAACTGTTTCCATGCAATGTTAACAATAAAAGCTGGGAGATTGTCCTCAGTCTCCATTGAGTGAAGCATTTATAGACTGACTTGTGAGTAAAGTTGAAATTAGTCTAATTGGGCACCTAATACGTCTGTGATGCCTCTATGAGCAGAGCCCAAATAAAATTGCACATTGCACTTGTGTGTCATGTTTGTCATGTTCACTTGTATAAGACTGGGTATGGAAATAGAGAATGAGCACAAAACATAACAAAACTGAAGCAGCAGTTCCAACTCCAAAAACACTAAATCCTGCATTTCCCATCATGCAACTGACAATTTGGTCAGACATTCAGTCTGGTAATCTACAATCCGCTAATGTAGCCTAGAGCGAGCTGTTAGCCTCGCACAGAAATGAAGAACGGGCTAACGAGGTCTGGTACACTCGCTTCTTTCCATCTCCAGATACAGCCCTTTGATTCTTTTCTGCAACAGTGATGCAGTGCGTCACGCTACTCAATTTGAGGCCTGTTTAACTTGGAGCGTTTTGGAAATTATTCCAGAGACAACCCATGTCAAAAACCCCACGTAACCCAGTTCAGAGTGGAGACGACTGTCTTCCACAGTCTAACAAATTACTGGAAATATGTCATGCATGCTACAAAGTGTTTGCAATGTGATCAAAGCCAAATGGAGCAATACTGCAATATTGAAAGGAAGTATTCTTCACCTCCAGATGTCGTTTTTAATGAAAGCTTGTATGATGAATAAAGAAAGTTTTATAACTGAGATGATGATGAAGAGAGTACCTTGAGTCACTGACTGTCAGGAGCTCATCCCATGTTAAAGCTCAGCAAATCAGGCGATGGAGAATTATTTCCTTGTGTTCCTGTTCTGCTTTCTCTCTGCTTATCCTGTGTCTTCAGTGTTCAGGAGTGGAGGACTGTGGGTCCATTTCCTTTTCCTTCAAGCCATTTGAAGACTTTTAAGCAAGATAAAACACAGGCAAACACATGCATGTTAAAGTTTAAATGTAGATTGGAGCACAATGGAACAGAACAGCTTTAAGTTGGCACATTTCCCCGTTTCTTGTCCTGTTTTAGCAGGGTATGAGTGGCATTAAATGAGTGTTCACATTGTCGAGACTTTGTCATAATAACCAGGGAGGGACTGACACACACCAGGCCACCCTGCCAGTGTGTCTCTAAAACGATTAGGCTCTGCCAAAACTCCAAACATACATCTTGACATTAATCGAAAACATGTTTATCGCTTATCTTCATTTGGCTTCTAATGTTTTCTTTGAACTGTGTTTACCTTTGAGACACACACATACATACAGGGGAATGGAGCACTTAGGAGCTTCTTGCTCTGGGTCAGCCGGCCCTGGTCGTCTCCACACAGACCTTGACAATGTTCTGATATTTCCCAGAGACTGGCCCACTGTTAGCATTCTGCGCTAATGGACTGCTGGCTTTGGTTTGTGTGGACAGTCTCGCTCTCTGCCCCTGGCTTCAGCACTGGCAGACATTATTAGTTATCACTGTCTAAACCTGCGCTGGCATATTTTGATATTTTGCTAAGATATTGAGTGAGGGGGGCTTAGAAAATTGCAGGAGTGTAGCTGACGGGTGGTGAGCTAATCTTAAATTAAACAGTGGAACAGGTGGGGAGATAAATCATGAGCAGAGCTGTTTGAAAAGAAGCACGAGGCTGGGAGAAGATGTACATGAGCTATTCTTAGGTTTACATTAAATAAGATAAATCTGACCAAAGTGAGATGAACTACAGAAAAAAGTTGCAAACTTTCCTCTCAACCCGATTATTCACTAGTTTAACAGTCAAGTTTGGGATCCTGAAGACCTAGAGCCCTCTTTAACAACTCAAACATACTTCCC
Organism: Lutjanus campechanus; assembly: GCA_027495735.1. Taxonomy (NCBI): domain Eukaryota; kingdom Metazoa; phylum Chordata; class Actinopteri; order Lutjaniformes; family Lutjanidae; genus Lutjanus; species Lutjanus campechanus. The sequence continues at coordinate 4,877 of JAJHUR010139810.1, forward strand.
CTCCACTAAAATGTGGTTGTCTTATTGTTACTTAATTTGGACGTTTGAGCTTCACTGTGCAGAATGACCGGTATGTGCTGGGTCTGACACTACAAGTATGCTTTCACATTAATCTGCTGCAGGACAAAAGTTCGTCTCTGCTTCCCTTAAATCTGAGTTGAACACGTGTACATACCAGCATGATTTATGACATCACACCTACTTTGGAGCCAATCGAGGTCCTGTTGGTATCAAGGTTTCTGCAGGTTTCAGCAAGTTTAATTTTAAAAGATATTTAAGTATTTTTAAAGACAAGTATAAATGCACACTTGAGACCTATTCCATGATCATACTGGCAAAAACCTGTTAATTAATCTCTTAATGAAATCTGCCGATCCAAATCACGTAATGTAAGACTTCTTGTCCTTTCCACACTTTAACGTGGAGCGTGAAGCAAAAGCTGTGAGCTTCAATAAATTCTGACCAAGCTGTAAAGTATGCATTAGAGGTTATTAAGACTGCAACTTGGTAAAAGTTAACTTCATAATGCAATACATTTGACCCATCAAAAGACATTTTAAGGCCTAAAATTTAGAGTATTGGATTAAGCATCAAATTCAGTTTTAGTAGTTAACACACAAAGTATGTATGGTTAGCAGAAAATATATAACTACATAAAAAATGTAGATTTGTGATATTCTGGACTTTTAAATCAGGGGGAAGAAACTGATGCAATTTCAATCATTTCTGACAACGTAATGACGTAACGAAGGTATGAACATGGTTTTGAAAGGACAGCATGTTTCAGGAAGTCTGCTACTGAAACTGATAGACTATCTCTTTTGAATTCCAGCTATAAAACACGATTAAATACGATTTTTGTATGCTCCACATCTGTGACTGGTATTAGCAATACTTTTTGCATTATTCCCTCAGACACCATAGTGATGAGTACAGCTGTACAAAATGTCAGAATGAAGCTTCAAAAGTCTGTTGTCATATTTCATGTCATCATCATAAAAGATAATTAAAAATCCTTAAACAAAATGAGTTAGTCTATTGTTTATCAAATCAGTTTTTCTGGAATGTGTTCAGCTTTGTCAACATAAATTACGGTACTGTTAGATTGCTAATAGATCGCCCCGTTAATACAGGTGTGTGCCTCCCTTTGTGTGTGGCAAACAAGATGAAAAACTTTTTGACTGCAGTGAAAACGTTTCTGAAAGGCTAAACACAAACAAACACGGATTGAAGCTGAATATTTTGTTACATGTAATCATTTACTAAATTAAAAACATGTTTTTATCCACCTATTGTCAATAAATGTCAACTCTACAATGCTCTGGAGTTACTGGAAATGTTTGGCTCACATGAGACGGAAACAATCCTACACAGCCACCACTAGCATCTAATTTTTATCTGTAACTGTGCAGAAGTACCGGATCTAAACAGAGTGAATAAACATGCAAAGACAAAGCATTTAAAGCATTCAAATGTTGATTTTAGATGTCAAATTTCAACGTAATAAATGAAGCTTTGAACTACTCAGGACAGCCCTAATAATAAGTCTGTGAATTGTGTCACTGGAATGTTTTAGCAGTTGTTTATAATTAGGTCTCTAAGGGGTCTAATTGACCCAGAACATACCTATCATCCCTATGTACTGAGATAAAATGCTGCACATTTGTTTCTCTGCAACTTTCTTTTTAGCAGACAAAAAGAGCATACACTTGTTAATATATAAAATATGAACTCCTTCCTCTTTCAGTGAAATAATCTTGTTTTAAAGCAATTTCTATATTTTGTCAACTTGATTAAATGTGCAATCTCAGCATGTGACAAAGGAAAGGGTTACCTCTTCAATATTCTAACTCTAAACTACATATTGGGTTAAATAAGGTCAGAAGAGAAGAAACTCCCAGCATCAAACAAGTAAAACTAGTGGCAGCAAAACACACTACTGGATTTTAGTGATTGTATTGTTTCTACTGTACACAAGCTACCAAAAAAAGACCCGTTTGTGAACTTGACAGTCAGCCAAAGCCAGAGAAACAAAGATTTTAGTCCTACCCCTTTTATCTTTGCCTGAAAACCTCCAGGGATGGATATGAACGCCTGCGGATGGAGATGTAGTATCTACTGAGGAATCACAGTGCTGGGAGATAATACAGCTCCTTTAGATGTAATTAACCCCCAAAGTATTTGTCTCTTTTTTAGTTGGCTAACACTGACGTCAGAAGGGGATCACATGTTACAACTCTAGTTCTCTGGTTTCATGCTCTGGGAAAGTGAAAATAATCATTGGACTGTTTTAAGCTACAGAAGTACTAAGAAAAAAAAAGACACATTTGTTGATGTTTTGCTCTGACGCTACAAAACAAACAAAAAAAGAGCTTGTCAAATACTGCAGCTATGCTTGTATGCTTGCAGAAACAGATGCATACATCTTAAAACATTGTTCTATTATTTTTTGTCTAAATTTTGCACTTAAATTACTGTTGTCAGCAGTGTCAGGGTTGAGAGAATTTATGTTTGGCAGGAATGTCAGAGCAGTGGATTGATCATCTCTTTTTAAATCAGTTAAATCAGTCTGTTACTATACTTGTTGACTTAAAATTAAAAAGAAAAATATCATTTTGAAGACATGCATGCAAAATGAATTTAAAGCCAAGTAGCATGCATGTTAAAAACACACATTTCTGCTTATAAAATGTAAATAAACAAGAGTACGTACAGTATTTTCTCAGAAATACGGATGCTATAACTCTCAATAACCTTCCTAAAAGAAATTATTTTTGCATGTCTTACCTTCAGTTTGGAGAAATCTTGCTATCCAGGTTCGTCTCATGCAACATGTGCCGTTCTCTCAACATCCAGCACTCAGCGAGGACCTCTGTGTGTGTGTGTGTGTGTGTTGTCAAAGTGCATGTGTTCATGTGTGTTTTCTCCTTGGAAGGTGTTTCCCCATTCTCCTGACCCTACATCACTCTGACAGAGGAGAACAGATCGTAAGAGGACAAGGAGGAGGAGCATTACAGCGCTGCTCGCAAGTGTGATTAAGTGCCGTCACTGCAGAGGAAGAGCAGTGGGCCCGGAGTTTCCTGAGCTGGACGTGGGGGGGCTTAGCTCTCTACATCCTTGCCTTTCCAACCTCTGTCTTTTTGGAAAGTAAAAAGAGACACTTGTTTCTTCAAAGTCAGAGTTATGGTCCTTGCCATTTTTCTTGCACTTGAGGACTTGTATCATGAAATAAAACAGACTCTAACCGTGGAGAGCCTTACTCTTCAATCGACTCTTTAATTCAAGTCAGCCCCTTTAAAGCTTCCACACTTTCTCAACAAGACCAAGAGGCAAAGGGAGAGGACTTTGGTAATTACGGAAATACTTATGTGATTAAACCAAGATATTTCACTTAAACACTTTGAGGCTCTCTTCATTTGACCGTATCACTCATGTAGCCTTGATTGTGTGCCAGCAGTAGAAAACTCCTCGGACACAGCTGACAGCCGACCAAACAAACTTAATATCAAGACGTGAAATAAAGAAAGTTTCCAGCCAGACTTTTCAGACTCAAAAGGGCTGAAACGTAAACAAATCCAAAAGAAAGACAGTTAAATTAAGAGCAAGTCTTTTATTCTATCTGCAAACACAACACAGATACATTCACATCAGTGTCCAAAACAAGGCAACAAATACTCTGTGAGCTTCTGTGCTCACAATCCGAAAATCCCACCTCACTGCCAAAAGACTACAGATCCCAGAGATATGAAGGCAGTTGAAAGGGAGGTGAGGTGAAGTGTGTGTGTGTGTGTTTGTGTGTGTGTGTGTGTGTGTGTGTGTGTGTGTGTGTGGCAAAGGAATAGTGATGGCATCAAGTCAGGGCAGCAACAGTCCACACCGTTCTGACTGAGTCAACAAACCAAGGCCAGGAGAGAATGTATGTATGTACATATATCATCTCAGAAGTCAATGAAAGAGAGCACAGCAAGGTTTCAAAGGATAGGTTAACATTTTCTTAAGCCTGCCATAAAACAAAACTCACATGCCAATATGTATATTGAAAGAAATAACTTAAATTGACTTTAACTGACTGCCCATACTGGCCACAAAGACAACAGGTGGTGTAATTAATAGGGGACAAAACATACTGTCCTATTTTTGAAGCTAATATGACACTTCAGCAATTTGAGTCTCACAAATCCAGCAGGTATCCTCAAAAGTTAGTCCTTTTAGTATGAAATTCACTCTTGTTGTTCCCTTTCCTCCACCAGTGCAAAGCAAGTATAGTTTCCTTATGTTTCACTGAATGGTAGAAACACACACAAAAACTATACTTTATATAGACGACACTATAAAGACTGTAACTTCGTAAGATTTGCACTAGATTTGACTAATTCGTTCCAGTGGAATTGTCAAATTATTGGATTTGCTTGCACGTAAATGAAGGAAATTATTTCATGTTGAGTTCAGCTTTGGTGAATTTTGCCCCACAAATTCTCACCGTTCACCAACAGCAAGCCGTGTTGACAGTAGTGACCTTTGAGGGGACTAATCTCTCAACAGATGTCTGCATGACTGCAGAATCTGTAGGGAAGGCACAAGATTTTGGTATCAGAAGTGTTCTGGTTTCTGTTTGTATTCTGAGTAGTACTGACCAATTACATTTGCACAGGCTTTGGTTGCATGCAGGTTAACAGTGTATGTGGAGAACAAAAGAACACATATGTCAAAACGCAATCTCAGAACCCATCAGCCTATCATCTAACAACAGTTTAGGTTTTAATTAGCTTTTTTTTAAAAATAGTTATCTACATGCATATGCAGATATCTGTCTACGTCGTCTCTGAACTCCAGCTCTATTCTCACATCTAAAGTTGCTAATTGGACAGCAAACAATGACCACATGTGCACAAAAGAGAAAATCTTGGTCCAAATATCCATTATCCCGATATTTGCAGGCTACGCTGGAAGCCCTGAGACAATGGCTGTTGTCCCCAGAGGCTAATCGTCAAACTAACCAATGGGTTCTGACATTGGAGACCAGAGTGTCCATAATGGATGACGCTATCGTAGCTTACTGGCTGTGTTGTACCTCTCACTTGTCTTTCACTTTTTCTGTCAGTTAAATAAAAGTGGATGTGGATCTCAGAGTATAAACCGGTATATAAAGAAGCAATGGTTTGAAGAGAGTACATCTTTAGAATAAACGGTGTGAACTTCTTGTCTCATTAGCAACCGAGCTAAGCTGGAGAACAGAGAAAATCTCCTGGAGCTACTGTGACTGACCGGCTCCAACCTTCTTCAACTAGCCCTGCAATTATAGTCAATATGTCACCGAGCTTCTAGATTAAATATATTGCAGAGAAGACGTGTATTTTTACACAGAATGAGGACTGTCGATTCGGCCCCCCCTTACTTACACTGAAAATGCTTGAGAAAAAGATCTCTTTGTGTCCGGTATGGACAGGAGAAATAATTACAACAACCTGTGATTCTTTTGGTGGAAATGTGGGCATGTGAGTTTGGTTTTAAGACTTGAAAAAATGCAAACCCATCCTTTAAGTAACTGGTCAAACCTTGTAAGCGAGCAAAGTGGTGAGATCCTCTGATACAGGGCATAATACAAACTGTACATCAACTCCAAATCTATCTACAAAATCTACAGTGTTAAGTAATAAATGTGCAAGAACCAAAAACACAAACAAAATAAATTATATTTGATCAAGTATAGGAAACCAATTGAATTTATCTTTATGCTCTGCGAATAAAATAAAGCTTCAAATATTAGTTTTTGGTAAATTCATGGCAGAGCTGACCACTGAGTGCTCGTTAGTGTAAGACAGAGAAGCACAGCAGCAGAAGGAGAGAGAGCGCAGTGTGTATCACCATACATGGAGCGGAAACCAACGCAGGTTAGACTGAGTCATAGACAGGCTCTCTCTCTCCCTCTCTCTCTCCCACACACACATATACAAACAGTAACATCAAGATGAGGACACACATGTTCATATTCACAGCTAACGTCTCTCTCACACACGCGTGCGCTCAAAGCTCTATGCTTTCACAAATTTTTGTAAACACCTGCCCTCCACTAAAACACATTCAAGTGTCCATAAATAAGCCACCTCAAGGATTAAAAAGAATATATATCACATGTTCACAGCAGGCCTCTCTTGGCTTCACCCTTTTTGGAAAACAAGTCAAACTTATCTTGATAAGAACTTGTTTAGGAAAGTATCAACTAGGCACTGTTTCACTCATAGTAGGCTCGACTCAGAAGTTAATTCGAAGTCACTAAAAACTAAACAATCCCTTTGGAAAAGTGGTTGTTAACTTCAACAAACATCAACAAACATCACTAAATCACTGCCTCTGTTGCTAAATATAGAGGTGGGTGTAAAATGACAGCATTAGCAAAGTCTCCACACAGCAATTAGAGGATAAACTGGTGACCATTAAGACATTTTAGATCCACAGTGGAGGCGTTTGTTCTGCCAGTGCAGGCCCAGTTACCTGCACACGTGCACATGAGTCCATGAGTGATTGCAGCACTTTTTAAACTGGTCCTGTGCAGGGTTTGAAGTGATTCAGGTTGCTGGTGACTGGAATTTTCCACTATAGCTGCTGTCGTCCATCACTGATATTCATTGTCTAGCCACAGTCTTTCAGTCAGTTCTTTCCATCACATCTGTAGACAACAAGTATACAAACGCATGCAAAGATAAGACAATATTTAAGTCTCAGGTAGAGTTAAAATCTGAACTACTTTAAAGGGCGAGTATTCTCATTCTTTCTTACAGTCAACAAATCCAATCAAAAGATCAAAATGAATATTAAATTTATCCAACAAACAAGTATCAATAGGGCACACCGTTGTACTTGGTGACATGTTCATTGATTATGATGAATATGGGCCCTAGAGCGGCAAATAATGATTTCTGATTAATTTGCAAATGATTTATTTGATTAATCGTTAATTGTTTAGTCTATGAGACGTATAAAACATAAGTCCGCACACCAGAAACTGCTCCTTTGAGGATTTTTTAATGCTATCACCATTAATACCAGTCAATGAAACTTTGCTGGAACCCAAGGTGATGTCTTCAGCCTACAGTCCCAAAACCAAAGATTTAATTTACAATGATTTAAGAAAGGCAGCAAATCGTCACAGTGGAGAACCAGGTAATGATCGCATTTCTATATTTTTGTCTGAAAAATGACTGTAAGAATTTATCAATCCCCCATACACACTAGTAAATACTTACTAGTGTATAAAATTCAGCAGCTGAAAAAATTATTCCTCTTTGAATAAAGTTTGCTGAATCCTGCAATACCTAACTATTTTATTATTTATATTTTTTGGTGACAGTAACAAAAATATAGAATATGGACTGAGCCTATAATCTCAGATCACTCCACTGGAGGCTATAAACCCTCACTTTATGTAATGATTGAACTAGATTTGCTTTATAAACAAAATTTGTATGACTAATACTCAGCTGATTGTCTTTTCACAATATTTTGACTCTCCCAAGCAAACACATTAAAATTTGTCATCTGTATTCTCATATAACCTTCATATTATCATTGATTAAGAGGGTGAGCGAGTAAACTATACAAACAAGCCATAAAATAATTTCCAAATGTACTACCTGTTAAAGTTCAGATAAAATTTATTTTCATTTATTTATATGCATCAATATTTTTAATCAGAATATTATTTAAATGCTAAAGCCCTGCCACAACATTTACAAACTCTTATATTGTCATATTAAAGCATGAAAAACTATTCAGGAAATGTACGTTAAATTAAAATAACTTATCATTCATCATGCTCTCTGAATTTCTTAGTTCTTGGGACTTAAAATTTATACTAGTTTCCTCAGTGTTTATGGGAAGTCTCTGGAGGTTACCTGTAGATGTGTCTTAATCCGTCTCCCCCTCCTGTCCCTGGTTTTTCTGAGAGACAGGAACGACAGTTGTCCCTAACAAACCTCTTCTCACAATGTAGGGACATGAGGGACCACTGGGGATGTCTGCAAAACCTGCAGAACAGGAAGAGGGTAGACAGAGGAATAAATTGGAGGATTAGGAGACAGCAGACAAAGGTGTGAAAGTACAAAAATAAAATAGCTCATAAAGAGACGACGTGCAGAGACAAAATGACAGGAACATCTTGTTTTCTGTGTTTTAGAGGGTCAGATAGTCAGAACCAAGATACTAAGAGATACATGAACACTATTAATGAAAAAGTCAACTTCTAATCCACAATTTGATTGTCTGGGCAGAATTGAACTTTGAAGTTGGTCAGTATTATGTCATGTCTCAGAACAATGCCATATTTTTTTATTTTACTACCCTGACATACTTAAGCCTGACCTTAAGCTTTTCTTTCACAGCTGGGCTCCAATTTGAATGGTGGTTGTCAAATAAGTTAATACTGAATATTCTGCTCTTTTGCCTCATTTGTCTGAATGGAAATCTACATCTCTCTCAATAAAATAACTAATAAATTTAACACTTGTTTGCTGTCAGACCCAGATTATGATTATATAAAATTATGCCAATGCATCTAATATTGAGTCAGGGAAATATTTTACTGAGCTTACCACCGAGACCAAAAGCAGGCAGAGTCTAGGTTTATCAAAAGTGAAAAAAGAAAAAAAAAAAAAAGTGCCTTCCAACAACTTCAAAGTTTTTTAAGAACACTTAGGAAGACAGAAGACGCATATCTTGTTTAGAGTTAGTCAACAGCAGATCTAGACTGTGTGTAAAACACTTCTTTTCACCGTAAAAGGGTTTTGTACCAATTGTGCGCTTGTCTGATATTTTTTATCATTCTTAAATCAAAACGGGCACATCTACACATGACTGAACCTGCTAAAAGAGGCGACTGGCACTTTTTCCACTGCCAGAAGATGAGTTTGACTTTCTGTCTGTCTTTAAATGTTTCTGTGTGTTCACCTCTCAGTGCTTTTGTGGCTTCTAACTGAATCTCTCTGGTTGGAAGCTTTGTTTCTCTCCTCAGGTATCTTCAGGTGCTTTATTTTACTGTTTCCAGTATTTCCTGATTGAACACAATAGAGGGGGACTTCTATTGAAAATAAGTAACATGAAATAAAATGTTTATACACTGGTCAGATGATTGACTAAAGATGAGAGCTTTAACAATTAAACACACATGTTCAAGCAGGTTCAAACACTATGCTGAGCTGACATACCGAATCAAACCAAATCAAGCCAAGCAGCACGTATGAATGGAAAAGAAACAAATGACACACAGCTATCAACAGAGACAACAAGCCTTCATTGCCTCTACCGAAAAGGGGCAACTTGGACACTTGGATGGTATGTTTCCATCACAGCTGATTGGAGGTGGAGCTGATAAATACCCATGACTACTGCTGAGTCATTTGACCTGGGAATGAATGCTAACTGTACCATTTCCCCTTGAAGACAAAAGCTAGATGTTAGTGTGATTTCTGTCCAATGTAAAAGGCACTTAGATTTTCAATTTTCCTTGTTTTCACTCCTCAAGCTTACAGGTAACAAAGTTACCTTTCATGACGACTTCTGGTAGTCCATATGGTTCATACTCGGTATCGTCAAAGGCGGCTGACAGCTGTGTCCTGTTGCGGCGGATTCTTTCAGCCAAACGGGCTGGATCAGCTGGGATGGGGAAGGAACCTGAAAACAACATCTTGTCTCCTAATCCTGCCCCCTCCTCAGATAACAGGATAGGAGAGACAGGAGGGGACTCCACCAGCTCTTCTTCAACTTCTTTGTCTTCCTCAGTCTGTGTGTATGCACACTGGAGTTCAGATGCACTGCGAGGATACAAACTCTCCTCTGTTTGACTGCTGACGCTTTTCATTTCTGTCCTGACATCTCTGTCTGAGGAATCACTGGTTGTGTTTATTTCATTGGTCACTCTGAAAGCATCTGGTTTGGCCTCAGGACTCGCTGTTTGACACTCAGCTGTTTTGGTCTGTTTTGGTCCAGAGACTTTTTGGGAGTCTTTGGTGACATGCTGTTGACCCGTTTTCTCAGATGACATCTGGATAACATCAATGTCTCGCCTCTCTTTGCGTTGTGTTTGACAACTATTTGACTGATGTAGGAGGTTAATCTCCTGGTTTTCCTTTTCAGAGTCCTGAGTCAAGAAAAAAACAACATAACAATTACAGGCCTAATCCTACACATGTACAAAGCTTGTGCCCAGTAATTCTAAGTCAAAACCACTGACATAAATGAAGATGGACATGGACCTCTACTTCCTCACACAAAAAGTTTCTTAGAAAGAACTGTGTAATTTGGTACCAAAAAATTCAACCCTAAGAAAACTGTTGGGAAAAGACAGAGTCACTGGAAAAACAAATTCAGTCCTTATCCCTTCTAAATGGATGAAAAAAAGAGCCTAAAACACATAAAATGGACTCATCTGTAAGAGAGAAAAAATAAAATCACCTTGTCAGTCTTGGCAGTGTCCTGAGTATGTTCCTTAGGTACTGCAGTCTTTTTAGAGGGGAGGAGACTCTTTGGTTCAGGAAGGTTGCTGTGCTGCAGTCTTGTGGGAAGACATGAGAAAAAATTTAATTCAGTGTATACACAAAAGAAAACAACATAAGCGGGCAGGGCAACTTTGTATTTTTGGCCATATATCCTATTCGGAGTACTTTGTCAATTCATTAAGCCCATTCAAAAATGTGTGACAGTGATCCCAATCAGCCCTGAGTCATTACTCTACAGGGCACCTCCTTTTCATCATGCCTCTAACCGATCAGATGCAACAAGTGCTGCAACAGCTGTCACTGGTTTGGACCAAATGAACTGAACTACCAGTGTAAAATCAGCCTCAGTTGACGGTTAGCTCACCTCAGATCCCTCACTCTTAACCACAGGGTTTCATTTGAGGACAGTCTACAAGTTACTATTTGAATGACACAAAACCGATGTTATTTAACTTTGTGTTGACTTGCCCATATTAGGGACAATTGTTATTAATAAAGTATACTAATCTGGTCTCATGTAGAACACCTATTTTGATGCATAATTAATTTATTTTACATAAATATTTGAATAGAAAATAATAAAATTTTTTCAATAGCTTTCATGTCATGTGACCGAGTGACTCCAAATCAATACTGAATTTATTACTACACCACACACATAGGACTCAACTCTCTTTATCAGATTTTAGTGTTTCCTCTTTTTTTTATATTGTTACTAGAAAAGTGAAGATTTTATTTCAATATCTCTGCACCCCTTTCTTCTTTTTTCCTCCAGTTTCTTTGTCTGCCCTCAAGTTGCTAAGCAGAAAGTGAAATAGTTTTTTTTCCCACTTCGGTGCAGAGCACTCTAAAGGTGCACTCCTACACTGTGTTCAACCTCATATGCCACACACATTCTTCCACCTTTGTCTTCAAAAAATCCAGGGAAAACCCTTATGCTCATACATTAGACAAAACATATACACATAATCACACATATATACACCTCACATTCAGTATATGCATTCAACACAATCTTATTGTCATATTTTTCACTGATCCTAGTGAAGTGTGTTACCTAGAGAACAACATGCGGCTCTGCAGTTTGTTGGAGGAGCAGGAGAGGAGTAACTCATCTTCTCTGATGACTGTCACATTAACAGGGCTCTCCTGAACCATCTCATCAGTCTGCTGCTGGTTTGACTGGGATTGTCTGACAGCAGGGATCTGATCCTGGGTCTCAGACTGGTTGTCTGCGTTGGGAGGGAACTGATCAAATGTTGGGGCTGGTTGGGAGGCTAGTCTCCACACAGCAAGTTCTTCAGCCTGCTGCTGGGTCTCCTCAGAGAGAGCCCGTACCTTCATGTGTAGCTCCACCACCTGGACAGACAGGGAAGGACAGGACAGACTGAATCAGACAGATGTTTCAAATCAAATTCAATTAGGAAAAATACAGGGCTACATACAGGTGAATCTTTTCACAGTAATTCAGACAATTGGGGATACTTATAAAATATTTGCTGGATATGCATTAGGCATGGGGCTATAACAGTTTGGTAATACATTGTCCTCATTATTCCAAAGTAAAGCTTGCCATAATATAGACTAAGTGACTAATGTAGATTTGTGACCGATGTAGGCAGCTCCCTGGTGGAACATACTGTATGTTCTTGCTCTGCCCTAATTGATCTAACTACTGGGAATCTATTTTCCAAACTCTATCTGAAGACTATTTGTGAAGATGATAGAACCTGATCCCTTGATTGTCATATTCGGTGTCTCTGGAGAAGGTTGTCCGCCTTGGGGAGCTAATCACATGGTTGCAGCCTTTATGTTAATTAGCAGAGAGACTGATTCTCCTAAACTGGAAAAATCCACAGCCTCATAAGTATATGTAATCATTGTCTTTTTTTAAACACACCAGATCAATGAACCGCCCTTCTTTTTTGTGTGCATTTTTGTTTTTAATCCCGTCAATTGTTTACTAATTTTTGTATTCAGAAGTGACCCGTATTCTACATACTGTATATCTATTAAATTCAAAAGAAGGGTGTGAATTCTGTTTCCCAGTCAAGATTATTTAATTTCCTGACTAAGTGACAAACTTATCAACCTATTTTTGTCACTCGTCTTCAGTTAGACATGTCACATAATTGTTGTGACATAAAGATATAGTACACCATGAGTACCTGTTGCTGTAGGCGTTTGATCTGAAGCTGACACACTGTTTCCAGCTCTTCCACAGTCTTTGTATCTTCCCTTTCAAAATCTCCTCTTTCATCTTGACTCTTCTTCACATTCTGCAGTCGTGACTGTTGTGCCTCAGCGGTGATGTCATTTGGTGACCTCTGCTCAGCTAAGCAGGACAGAGCATCATTTCCTGTACTTTGGCTTTGCTTGACTGGGTCCTCTTGGTTTTCACTGTCAGTATGAAATGCTCTGGTTTTGCTGTCTGAGACAGTCAAGCCCTTTATTCTTTGTTTCAGCAGCTGATTCTCCTGTCGGAGAGCAAGCAGTTCTGCAGCCACATCTGCTGTTCCAGCATCTTGATTGTTCTCAGTCTTTCCCAACACACAAGCAGTGTCATGGTTACTCTTGCCTGAGTCTACAGAGCCTGGCTGCTGTTCCCCTGAACATAGTGTGTCATTGTTAGTAATAGCTGTTGGTCTCTCAGCATCAGATGTTACAATCTCTGATTGAGATCCATCTTTCTGTGCATTAGTGCCTGCTGGTGAGTTTGTAGTGAGGAAGGTGACAGCTCTCTCCTCTTCCTGGTTTGGCTGAAGCTCTGAGATCTGCACTGACCTCTCATCTTGTGCCTCTTCTTTTTGTTCTCCATCCTCTACATCTTTAACTGTCACCTTCTCTCTTTCTTCCTTCTCTTCTCCCTCTTTTTGGGCCTTGAGTGCATCCAGCTCTTGCATGCACTGCTGTAGTTCCTCTCCCTGGCTGAGGAGGGCGCTCTCCTTCTCTTGAAGCTCAGCTAAAAGGCCGGAGATGTGCTGACTCTGGTTCTCAAAGGCCATGGTTAGCTGCTGGGTCTGACGTGTCACCTGAGAAGAAAATAAAGATTACAGGGCAGAGGAAAAGAGAAAATGTTTAAGTGAAACGGGCCTCTGTAGCCAGAGCTACATCTACGCAGCACATAGCACATTTTAAAAAGCCAAACTAAAGAATAATCACGATTGTGTTGACAAGTCTCTGCTGAAAGTTGTTTCCTTTATTGAGTCAGTTCTAACATTTACTAATATCTGTTGATTTGGTAATCTCAATCTAAAAAACAAAAGCCAACTGTAAATGCATGGTGTAGAGTCAGTGCTGTACATTTAAATGATCTTTGCCAGTTGTAAATCAGGGCTACAAGCTCAGGTCATCTTACTCGACTCCCAGCACTGTTTACATAACAAGTTTTATTTGCTTCCATCAGCACAGAGGTTTGCTTACTGAGAGATGATAATAACAGATTTATAAGGTATTTTATTCCATCAGCTACTGTCTTTGTAAACAATGTGTAATTTGGCCTGGTCCCCTCATTTCTGGCTTCTTTTTTCTCACAGCTTTCTCAGATGGTCAAATTTTATATTTGGAAATAATTACTTCTTTGTGAGCTCACTACTTACAATCCATATGTTATGATTCAGTATATCAAATAAGTTTTCTTAGTGTCTTATCAATCCCTGATCAATAGACAGTACATTGTTTTGCTAAGGCAGGGCAAACTTTATGTACTGATGTGTTTATCCACCATTATTTACCTGGCTCTGCAGGGCCTCCAGTTTAACCTGGTACTGGTTAGCACGCTCTGTCTCCTGTGCTTTCTCCTTCTGCAGGCGCTTCACGTCTTTTGCCAAATCTGACAGGGCAGGCTCATCCTTCTGGACATCAGAAAGTGTCTCTCTGTGGTCTGACAGGGAAGATCCGACCAGATAGTTTTGTCTGGTGTCTTCCAGGTCAGAGGCCAACTGACTTGTTTGTTCGTCATCTGACAGAGGTGAGCATTCAGTATCCTGGATGAGATCTGCTGTTGCCTGAGATACAACCATGTTGCGTTGGTTGGTGGACTGGCAGAAGAGGCGGTGCTGCTCTGGGGAAGGGAGGGGTTTGTTGTCGCAGTGAAGCATGTTGGAGTTAAGCTCATCCTCATGGAGAGTCAGGTACGTCAGCGGGCTGTTGGCAACTGAGAGTTTCTCCTCTTCCAGTGAGTCTTCTTTTCTGCTGCGCTTTAATTCTTCTAATTCGGTTTTAAGTTCTTCCAGCTCCTTCATGACATCTGGGTCTGTGTTTGTCTTTTGGTCCCTCTCCTCTTCCTCTCTCTTTTTCTCTTCTCGTTCTAAAGCCAGCTGAGCCTTCACCTCCGCTAGCTGTTTTTTTAGCTGGATATTAAGCTCTATCATTTCACTCTCCTGGTCTTCTAGTGTTTTCTTTTTCTCCTCTTCCTGCTCCTCTCTCTCAGTCTTTTCTCTTTCCTCCCGTCCTGTCTTTATCTCTGTCTCCAAAGCAGCCAGGGCCTTCCTCAACCTCTCTGTCTCAGCCTTCTCGCTCTCCAGCTGTGCCTTCAATTCCTTGCCCTGCTCATCCTTCTCCACAGACTGGCTGGCATGTTTGCGGCTGAGCTGTTTCAGCCGAGTCCTGGCTTCTGCCTCGGCCCGTCGTTGAACTTCCAGGTCCTCAAGTCGCCTCTGCAGTTCTTCACGCACATCATGCAGCTCTGAACGCAGACTGGCGTTCTCTCTCTTGATGTCTTGAGAGACGTGGGCCTGCTCGGAAGGTGTCTTTTCAGCAGGGAGCATCAAATTACAATGATCACCATCCATAGACGCATTGGTGGGTGCACCAGCAGTAGAGTGAGAGGAATCAGAGAGTGTTTGATCAAATGTGGAGTGTTTGTTTGTCCCAGCAATGTCACTTTCGATCACCTCATTGTTACTCTTGTTCTCCTCATTGTTACTTTTTCTTCTGTCTCCTCCCCTTTGTGAACACTCAGAGACTGGGGAGATAAGGACAGTGATGTGTTCCGAGTCAATGCCCTCTCCAGGCTCTCTGTCAGAGGGGTAAGAAGCTGTAATCTCTGTCCTTCTCGTATCCACATCCTCATTCCTCTTCTGCTCAGCCGCGGTGGGCCTCTTGATGTGGGCTGATGGTCGGGAATGAGGAGAGTAAGAAGGTTGAGGGGAGAAGCTCTGTCCAACAGGGCAAAACTGGACAGGTTGTACAACAGGTGCTGGAGCCGCTTTTTCCTCTGGAGTTAAAAGGAAAGAGACACAAACAGCAAAAAAGGATCATTTTTAAGACCACACATGCGATGTGAAAAAATAGGCTGGAGGACAAACAGTAAAGAAAGAGATTATCTGTTTTTTTTTAATGTACACCTGCATTTCTGGAATAATTAACTGTATTCTGATTTGAGAAAATGGATGGTGTATCAGTGAACAGCAGGGGGCAGCAGTGGGACCAGGGGGAATAGAGATGGCACGGCAGGACTCATTCACTTTATGAATCTCCATAATTTTTTTCTTTACACATTTATAAATTATTTTTTATATTTATAAATTAAGCAAAAGGACGGTATAATTATAGGGAGTCCATTGGAGGACGCTGGTTCAAGTCCCCTGTATTTAGCCTGCTGCTTTAAATCTCTCTACAAGAACTCTGCTTATAAAACATATCACATTAGCATAATTATTATGAGTATGTGGCTGATAAATCTCATGCATTAGTCCTCTCTCACACCCACAGTGCACTCCTCACCCTGCAGTTCTTTGAGGAGACGAAGGGCGTCGGCTCGCTCCTCAGCCAGTCTCCTCCCCTCCTCCTCCAGGGCTCGTTCTTTCTTCCTGCTCTGTTCCAGACTCACTGCCACACCCTCCGCCTCACGCACTGCTTCCTAATGTGAGGTTAAAAGAATACAAATCAGGTGGACTGAATTCAGGCAAATAGAACTAAGCTCTAGAAGAAATGCTCAGATTGGTTGGAGTGATCAGTTGCCAGCTGAACCTTTATTATCCATAAGAACAAGCTGTTTTGAGACAGAATTTTGAAATATTTGTCTGTTGACATTAAAAACTTGACATCAGCCTCTCTGAGATATGTCTGCTAGATGTGCTTAAATCCCTCACTATCAGTTTAAAACTAAGCCACTAGCAACTTTACAAAAAGACCGTATAATGCCACTGAAAGGCTCTTTATCAGTTTTTGCACCTGGAATGTTTGTATTTATGCAGCTGGCCTTCCATATAAGGAAAAACTGTGTAAGGGCTATGTATTGGGAGCTAAATATAAACACTCTGTCACAATACCAACAAAGCACAAACAAGCCACAGATAAAGGGGGCATTAGTGCTGATGTCGCAACCTGATAAACATGTAATGAACTGCCACAAACAAATTACTCTGGAGAGTTACACATCCTCTGCAGTGTGGCTGTAATGGGCTTTGGTCTGATATTTTGAAACAGTTTAACAAAAGCTTTCTGATTTATTAATCGTTAAAGTGGCCATGAGAAAGAAATTAATATCAGATTATAACTTATCTTTTTAGCTCTATGAAATGCTCTCTAATGCTGCACATTTATTAAAACATAACAATGCAGATAGGTGACTGAAGAAGCCACTTATCATTTATCATTTATTTATTTATCACAATCTTAGACGAACATATGGCCCATCAAGATGTTGTTTAAAAATTTACAGAGTTCATTATATACCCACTGCTCAGCTAATGAATAATTGACACATGCAGACCCTGACTCACTAGACTCAGGACCATCACTAGTGTGTGCATGTGTGTATTACCGTCAGTTTGGCTTGTGTCTGAGCCTCTTTCTTCTGGCTCTCCTGCAGCTGTCCCTCCGTCCACTTCAGTTTCTCTTTCAGGGTGTCCAATTCTTTGTCCAATGCCTGCTTCTGTAAAGACAGCTGATAAAGGGATATTATGACTCAGTAGCTGCTAGAAAACAGGGGAAACAAAATCAGAGAGGATAGAAGAGAAAGTACATAGAAAAAGTTGTTGCCACAGGAATCAGGACCAGTGAAGGGAACGGGAAGCAGGAGAGCCATCAGTGATCAATAAGCTGCGTCTAATGTACTGTCTACCTCTTCGGGGAAAGTAATGAAAACTTGATCGGTCTCCCACCAGTGCTCCCTCTACACATCAATTCTGCATGTTAACTCATGTTATGATACACATGACTTGTGTTATAGACAGCAATATTGTACTGAGTACTGAACAATATTACTACTCACTTTATATTTACTAATCAAACTAATTGCTCTACTCAGCCTTTTTAGATAAATGACTCTTGTATTCTATGCTTTCATATCATGTTGGAAACAGTAACATAGTGTACATAAAAATATAGACTCAGCTTATAAACACCTGGGGTTTTTTGTGTCACAAAAAAAGACTTAGGGTAAAGTTAGGTTTTTACTGTGGAAACAAATACCTTTTTCTACTGGGGCAAAAAACAAAACAAAAAAACAATTCAAGTGACGTTTTTCATCAGCAATTGATTATGGTGATATTTTATGTTTGCGAGAAAATTGATCTTACTTGAAAATGTTGCTGTTATAATTTGTCTCTATTTCATGTTTCTATACACATCATTTCAGTGTTTATGAGAAAGTTGCTTTATCTTCTTTGTACAAAGGTAGAATGGAGCACTAGTACATGTTATAAGGAAATATTACATGAACTGCCACCTTAATTATGTTCTCTACCGACTCCAAAAAGTGTAGGTAGTCAGTTGTCATAACCTTTGGTCACAAGGATAAAATGCAAACCCTAAAACCCACATAGTCTTTGGTGAAAGTTTTGCACCCTCATCTTGTTGTGAGCTACAGAGTCACCTAAAACTAGATTATTTTATTAGCATAGAGGACTGATTAAAAAAAAAAAAAAACTACAAGGGAATATTTTACCACTGAGGGTACATGTCCTGTTACTGGATAATGTTAATTCATTGTCTGATATAATTTACTTACAACTTGTAATGCTGCTGATGTGGCCAGGACTCCCTTGAAAAATAGATTCTGAATCTCACTGGGAATATTCCTGGCAAATAAAGATTACGTAAAAAAAAAATGCTTTAGGCTCCGTCTTTTAAACATTAACTTTAGAGAAAGCTCCAGGGGTGGTCACTGATTGGACTATTTATGCCACAAGTATGGGCCTTGTTCTACAACACTTGTTGATCCAATAATTGTAAGTAAGCCAGGCATTTTACAACAGGCATTTTAGAGAGTAACTACTCAGTAAGTAAGGTTATTGCTGTTGAGATAAGTAGCAGGGACAATGTAACTTCTCTTTTTTTTCCCTACAGCTTACCACTACTCATAAATTATGTCTACATGCAAATCAAATCAGATCATTGTGAGTTTTCTGACAGCAAACTTCTTGGACATGACCTGTTTTTCCAGTTTCTTGGGAGAATTTATGCAAATGTTCCTTCTGAACACAAGGCTGTCATGACATGCACAATCAACAGCTGAATGTCCCTGATTCTGTATGTGATTCGATTCAACACAACTGTGCCTCTACTGTGTTTACTCTCTGTAGCCTTATCAGATATAACAAGATAACATCTTTGTGGTTTACAGTAAGAACACTGTGGGTAGAATGAATGGTCATTGTTCAGATTTTTTTTGCACTCCATCTAAAAGCACAGGAATTATGGTCAAGGATATATTTCTGTGTGTGTCGTATGCACGATTAAAACCTTTATAATTGTTCTGCTGATAAAAAAAACACAGCATTCCTTCATGTAAAGAAAATCCATACAAAAAGAAACAAATGACACCACCATATCTTTAAGCACAAACATAGGCCTCATTCTATACATTCATGCAACTTCCCTCAACACACCTTCATACAAATCTTTCATCTATTTCCACCCTCATCCTGCAGTCATGCCTTCATGCCTCTCTCACTAGAAACTGAGAATTTCTCACACACAAGTTATGAGTTTGTTTCACGCTTCCATAACCAAAGCATTCTGCACTGTTAAGCGTAGTCACACGGTCATTACCTTCGCTGCTCAACCTTTCCACTGGGGAGAAACCGAGAGGAGAGGAGGACAAGCAGAGAGGAGAGCGGGTGGGAGGGAAAAAAGGAAAACAGAAACACAGAGAGCAGGACAGTGAAACAGAGAGTGAGAGAAAACATCAAGAGCAAGAAGCAAGCCTGGGAGAAGGAGTGAGATAAGTTTATTGGCCTTTGGTACAAATAATATAAGTCCCAGGAGACAGAGAGAGGAGAAGGGATAGAGACAGAGAAAGCAGGAAAGAGAAACAGGAAATAGCTGAAAAAACAGAGCTGACATATGAACCAAAATACAAACAATATGTGCAGAATATCATTTTGATCCTCAGTTTCCTGTTTTTATGCAGATCTGCTTTATCTTGGCAAATGTATTTGTATGAACATGCACAGTAGTCAGCTTGTTTGCTTTGTTCATGTGTAGGATTTATTTTGTGACCTTCTGTGTGTATTTACCTTGTCAGCCTGGGCCTGAAGGGCATTGTGGAGTGTCCTGGCCTGCTGGAGCTCCTGGTTGAGCTTATTAACCTCCTGCTGATGCTGCTTCTCCAGACACTGCCTCTCCTTCTGAAGCTCTGTCAAATCCTGGAGGCAACAGACATCAAAACTATCTGTAACTGTACTGTGCTACAAATTAACTTTTTCTAAAGATTGGATGGTACAAAAAGCAAGCTGGAGAAAAATCTGAAAATGTTCAATTTTCTTGTGCTTCCTTTCTCAAATCATCTTTAGCTTCCCTTGGTCATTCATCCCTCTCTGTCTCACCCTCTGATGTTGTTTTTCCATCTCCTTGGAGCGTTGTTGGTGTTGCAGTCGGCTGCTCTCAGCATTTTGCCTCTGACATTTCAGCTCCTCTTGTAGCTGCTTCAATCTTTGCTCAGCTCCTGATGCCTGACACAAACACACACAAAACATTTTTAATACTGACAATAAGACAACTTTGGGGGTCATAATCTTTGTTGCCATCACTGATTGAGGGCAGGCCAATTCAATTCAATTACATTTTTAGAAAAGCCAGATTGGAAACAATTCAAGTGTCAAGAGGTCTGACATTTACATTTTCTGTCTGGCATTTAAAGTTAGGAATTTAAATGTGTGAAACAATGTACCTTTCTGTTTTTCTCCATTTGATCACTTTTCATTATTGGAGGAGAAACATGCACAAAGGTACAAGAAAAAACAACGCACATTTGTAATCCTATATTAGAAGTTGCTTGTTGTTTTAGAAAACACAATGTTTTATTTAGCATCTTTTTATTATTTTATGACTCTTCTGAATTCCTTCTGCTTAAACAGCCCAAGTGTAAAACATTTTAAAATAATAAATGTCTCTGTGCTTAACAGCAGACATAACCAACGAGTTAATTAGCCCACTAATAAACAATGTAAACACCCATAAACTGATGTAATAAAATTATATACTTTTTTCATAATTATAAATGGTGAAAGGGCCAGATTCAGCCCACAAGCCCCCAACTGAATGGGCCTGGCTTAGAGTGTGTATCATGCAAAAACTATGACAATTACTGCACAGCAATTAGTCACATATTCAATTATTAATTATTAATTATTAAGTGTACATGTATAGTCAAATTTTTTGGCCATGTTTGTGTCTTTGTGTATTTAAGTAATTTCTCCAACCCTGTTTTATCGGCTTGCTTTTATGTAATGTGTTTCAACGTATTTGTTATATTGTTTTCCCTTTGTTTACCTTGTTTTAATCTTCTAATGCTGTTTAAGGCTCTGCATTTGACATTCTAATATCAGGCAAACATGAACACTTTGAGAGCTTGGGAGAATTGGCAGCCTTTCCCAGTCTCTACCCAGCATTGTACATTGTTTGCCTAAAGGTTAGATTTTCGCAAAACATCAGCTGGATTATTTTACGGCACAGAAGAGAACAAGTGCACTGCTTTTCCAGCTCAAACTTTTCAAAGTTCCTGATAATAATGGACTGTGATGGCAGAAAATATTCCCAACACATTTGTCATTTTCAGGGAAGTCAAAGAAAAAAAGTTTTAAAAAAATTAGGCCAACACCCATTTTCTGAAAAATAACAGTGCTTACAGGAAATAATAGAACATTGGCACTGGTCTGAAACACATTTGTTTTCTGGAGTAATACCACCAGGTGTATCAGTAGTTGTATTGTGTGTTTTTACCCGTTCACTCTCCTGGGCCATGCGTGTGTGTGCCAAACTGAGCTCGTCGCGGGCTCTCTGAATACTGAGCTCCCTGGCAGCGAGTTCTTTCTTGCTTTGCGCCACTTCATTCTGAATTGACTTCAACATCCCGGCCTTTGCAGACAGCTCCTCCTCCAGAGCAGACACACGACTCCTCATTGCTGCTAAAGATACTGTTGAACACACAGAGATATACTGGTTAATAAGCTCATTTGGATACAAAACCATGTCTCAGAAAATCTAAACTCTAAACATCTTTTAAGTACAGTACTCCACATTACTTGTGTCTCAAAGTTTTACATTATTTACTACAAGTTACATACAGTTTGCAGTATTCTTCACCATCTTCCAAAAGAAAACAATGGGCACAAAGAATTGATTTCATTGTTTAAATCAAAATCTTTGAGGTAAATTGGAGTTCTGAAAATATGTGAATCAAGAGTGTAGGAGGGATTTCAACTTTAAATGGGAGAAAGGTTGCGCAGTGAGTGGAGACTGACAGAGAGACAACAGGGGAAAGGAAATACTGAGAACACGCATATTTGCTTTTTCACCAAAATGAGCATCGACATTATCAACAAGAATACCCCGATTTCTTACAACTGACCACTAACAGTCAACAACACAGCAGCCAACACACACTTGTGGTCTTCACAAACTGGGTCAGTCCATACCAGCTGGTTTATTGACAACAACAGCTGTTGTCTGTAGCTGCTGATTCCAAAGCCAGGGATGAAATCAATTTACTCTCTCTCCAATATGGTGTTCTGTATGTTTTTCCTGTTTCTTTTTGAAATGTTGTCTTTTTTTTTTACCATCTATTAATTTCTATATTAGTCTATATTTGTCTTTTACAGACAGAATTATAATCACAATTTGTTGCTACTAATATAATAAAGGACCTTCTGATGTTTTCTACACTTTTTACATTTACCAATGCAATGTTATACAATCTCATTAGGAAGCCAGCCTGAATAAAATCCTAGTGGAACTTCAATGATTACACAAGAGAGGAGCATAATGAAAACCACAGCAACAAAAAGCACACCTAATGTAAACACTGCACCGCCCCTCTCCCTCTGTGTGCCAGCAGCTAAAAGAAGCATTTATTGTTTCACATTGAACCATCCCCTTCCTCCTTTAAACACACTTGCACATACACAGTAGAGTTCAGCTGAGAGAAAGAGGAGTGTTATGTCACAAGTATAAAGTGCTCTAAGAGCCTCTCTGCATCCAGAAACTGGCCTGGGAGCGAGCAGAGGAGTCTCCGGCTGAGCCAGTGATTTCTACACCACCTCTTATGTAACAGGTATTGTTGAGATTATACAGACTACAGAGTACATGAGATTCATAATGATCACATTGTTTCACTTACACTGAGGCAGCCCCATCAGTGCTAAAAACAAAATCAAAACAAATAATATTTCATCATTTGATCGTATCACAATAACAACCCCAAAGAAATTAAAATTGCTGAATAACTGTCGGTATATCAGTCCTGATGTAAATATGGAATTTTGACCACTTTAAAAAGGATAGTTATAGCGTAGGCAGGATGAGACATGAAGGCATCTGATTGGTTCCTTTCCATTCGGACCGAATGGCAGGGATTGGTCAGAGTTTTTACAGGCCTGCAGCTGACACAGAGGTCTGATTCTTTTCGTTCCTTTTTCTGAATACATAATGTGTTGACTACTCTTAAGATGGAAGGACCATTTCACCCAGTATAACAAAAAGTGTTTCTGAACAGGATTACCAACTATAGCTTTAAATACTTCACTGTATTATACTGTACTATAGTACATACAAGAGATAATTATACACTCTGCAGTGTATATCTGTGTAGGTTCTCAGTCATCCAGGTCATGGTATCCGTAGCAAGGTTTGTTGTAGGCAACTGGACTTCATAGAGTTCTTGAAGACGTTTCGCCTCTCATCCAAGAGGCTTCTTCAGTTCTGAATCTTCAGGCTTCTTCAGTTCTGAATCTTCAGAACTGAAGAAGCCTCTTGGATGAGAGGCGAAACGTCTTCAAGAACTCTATGAAGTCCAGTTGCCTACAACAAACCTTGCTACGGTCTGCAGTGTATAATACACTACAAAACTCTGTAGTCTGGCTCTAATTGGTTTGAAGTCACAAGTAATGACCAATAAAATCTGAAGTCTGTGTCACAGGCAGGCAGACACAGAGCTGCAACGGTGAGCTGAACAGAGCTGTGTACAGAAGTTAAGACAGCAAATATCACCAAAGTTACAATAAACATCACAGCCTTATGATCGGTTTGTATGATGACAGCATTCATAGTTACACCAGTGAAAATGCCCAAAGTCATAGTCGGGATTTCACTCGACAGAGGCGATGTGACGGCTTTTAAATCAGACACTTTTCCTTTTTTGAGACACTGCTGCCAACAGCAACAATACTGCAACACCAACTGTAATTCACACCATGATGGTTTAATTTAGTCCGTGGATCACGTGGGGCGAACCGTGGGGGGTGGTCTGTACGGACCAACAACTATCCATCCCACCCCTACTAACAAATGTTGACTTTGTCACCAAAACCTTAAAAATAGCCTATTTGTCAGTGCCAAAGGCCTTCATTGATGTCCAAACACTATTAAAAGTGCGCAGCAATGTTGCACTGGGTGTAGATTTAACTTTTTTGTCAGTCAGCCAAATGCCTTGTGAACGTTCAAAATTAACTAGCCATTCAACAGATTACAACGGTCTTTTGGCTGGTGAGAGATATTTACCAGCCACTTGCAAATTTCCATCAACACTTGGCTGGTGGCTGGTGCCAATTTCTGTTCCCTGGCTGGGTAACACACTCCTTCATAATATATTACAAATAAAGTTTATTTAGTCTGTTCCTGTTTGAGTACCATTTGTTAAAACTATTGACCAGCTGTGTTAGGAAATTATGCGTTTTTTTGTTTTTTTTGTTTGTTTTTTTAAAAGGGAAGCTCTATATGTGTGACCCATTTTTAAAGTCTTCAGTGGTGAACAAATAGCCTGGGGGCTGAGACACACAGACAGGGTTGGGAAGTCCAAGTATATAGAGAGACACTAAGACATGGCTGGTTTTCTCTTTTTTGACAAAAAACAATAAGAAAAGTATAAAATAACACCAGTCTTATCGTTCCAGGCCTTCTGAAACCATGCAAGTTTTTCTGACCATAATTTGTTGGCCATCAGTCAAAATTCAAGACCAGCTGTGGCTGAGCTTTTGCTGCTCTTGCCCCAGTCTCTGGATCAGCCTTCCTATTGACATTAGGTTGGTCAACGATGTTGACTTTGTTAACAGCATCTGTGAACCTATTTGTACTGTCAGTGTTTTTACTGAGATCTGTAAACCCCTGTATCAGAGCTGTGACAAGCATCTTAAATCAAAGGCTATATTATGAAATCAAGGGCCGGTCTCACAAATCAGCACTGAATGACCAGTAAAATTGATAAAAAATCACTGAGTAAAACCCAGAACGCATTTGTTTACTTCAGTCCATGCTGGGTTCCGAACTTACTTTGTAAGATTCATTAATCCTGCTTTATGAGACAGGCTGCCAGGTTGAGCTGTATGTCAAACTGCAAATGGGCGAAACCCAGTCCTGCCATATCACCAAGGTGACAATCTGACATCCACACTCACTGTCTGTCTCTGTCCTGTAGTCCTTCTCCTTCCCACAAACCCCCTGGTCTGACTGGACTTGACTGATGACATCAGCACAGGGCGTCTGGGGAGAGGGCGGGGATCGTCTCTTGGCTGCTGGCCTCGAGTCATCCCGTTCCCACGGAAACGCAGCCAAGGGTGTGGAGAAGCAATCTGATTGGTCGGATGGGTGGCGGTGGGGTGTGTTCTTGTGTTGTTGTCGTGGTAACGAGGCTGCGCCCACTTCAGAGAACTGGAGCCGCTGCTGAAGGGAGGACAGAAGGATTAGATCAAGAGACAAAGGAGTTGTCAGGATGTCAAAGTAGAAAGGACATTTTACTAGAATTTACAAACAATGGACCTCTGGGGTTCAAGCTCTTTAACTCAAGCTGCATTTTACTGAATAATGACTCACTGCTGTACTACAGCATTAAAAATTTGACTCTGTACAGCGCCAGTGCACATTTGTTATGATGGAACCACACTTTATCAAAATTAGAAAAAGAGTGGAAGCTGAGGCAAAAGTCACAGATCAGATGTGAAGAGTAAAGGTTAACTGCACACAATTGTTCAAATATTTGCTTTTTGACCTGTAAACATGATTTGGCTGAGTACAAGAGAGCAAGGTTGTTTTTTTTGAGACAAAGGTAGCAAAGGCTGGAGAATATGTGTGTCATGCTCTCCATAAGCAGCTTGGGCATGCACCTTGAGAGTAAAAAATCCTAATTTCATTCTCATTTTCACTTTCACTCGTATTTTGTAGTCTGCCCCATGTTAGAAACAGCACTTTTAGGTTCTTTCTCGTTACTAAATAATTGCTTTTTGAAAAACATATTTTCAAGAAGAAAAAAAATCAGAACAGGATTAGAATTGAATATTAACAAAAAAACAACTAAATAATGTTTCTGGAGCAGCATCAGTCATGTTTACAACAGCAAAATCTCTACATAAATTCAATATCTCACTAAAAAACAAATCTAAAATGTCAATATAATAAATAATATTCCTGACATCACAATACTGAGTGATGTTTAGAGAGAATGAAGAACACAGACATCAGTCAGTATATTCATCCTGTCTTCTGTCCTCTTCTGATGATTCGCTGCCTGCAGGTATCGCTGGTAGAGGGAGGAGTGGCAGCTTCGTCTCAGCCAGCAGCAAAGTTTATAAGAATTTGCCCAATTTTAAGATTTGTGCCAAACTGAACTAAAATGTCAGACATTCAAACGGCTTTTGTTTAAGCTTGATCTAACAACTGGCTACTAGCTGAGTTAGAACTGTGCGCTTGTGTAAAACATGGATGGATGAGACTGTGGACAGAGCAGGCTGACATGTCACCATAGCCTGTTTACCCTTGCTGAACAGGTGTAGTGTAGTGATTTGAGTTTTAGCTTTCGCAAGTTTTGTTGTTGTCAACTAGTAGGCTCTCCATTGAATCTCTGCTCTGCTGTTCACTGACTTTGCTCCGTGTGTGTGTGTGTGTGTGTGTGTGTGTGTGTGTGTGTGTTTGTGTGTGGAGGAGCTGCAGAACAAGGTGATGCTGCAACTTGATAATAAAGTACCGAAAACATATGCATTTGGCATATTTATGACATTACGGTATTTATATAATTCTACGAAAGGTCAAGAATAGAATAGACCTTTCTAAACAAAATTCAAGACAATGAAATTCAATACTTTTAAGGCTTTAATTTTAGACTTTTAAATTGAATACTTGTAAAAAATATATATTTTTAAGACCCTGCAGATACCTTGATTAATATAAAAAAAGAAGCTCTCAAAACCAATAAAAAGAGCTGTGTCTAGTGTAGTAATACAGTCCAGTATAGATTTGGAGTCACTGGGTCACAAAAAAATGCAATTATTTTCTATTCAAATAATTATGTAAAATAAATTTATTATACATTAACAACAAAAATAGGTGGTCTACATGATACCAGCATACCAACTTAGCCTAATCTTCACTAATATGGGCAAGTACACATGGAGGTTGCAGCAGTTGCTGATAAAAGGTTCAATAGTTTTGGCATAAAAAAACATTTGTCAGAATTTTCAACAAAGGCTCCAGCCAAAAATACTAAGGCAGCCTTTGAGTATTTAGGCAGGGAAACCCCTTTTTTACTTTCTGTAAACAAACCTCATGAAAATACCAAAACCAGCAATAATCTGAAGCTCCTAATAAATATTGTCTGTGTAGTCAAAACCTGATATACGTTATCCCTCTGCTACCGTAGAGCTTCATTGTTGTCCAAAAACGATTAAAACAATTGGAGAGCCACATTGTTGCACAGGGTGACATGTTCCTTTATTAAGGTGAACTTGGGCACCGTAATTAATTTTAAGTCAAACCCACAAATGTATTTCTGCTACCTAAACACTCACTAGCTCACCAAATACACAGCTGAAAATAGTCAGAATAGTTCAAAGCGTGGGCCCTGTAGTTTGGTCATTTCATGGAATTTATTGACAATTAAAAAAACACAGCCTTATCATCTGAGCTGGTAGATTGAAAAAGGTGTGCCTTGCTGGACAAGGTACAAAGAGCCATAATAACAGCACTGTTGTTAATTAATTAGCTAATCAGTGGAATGAAGAACTAAAGACAGAAGAAACGTTTAACTATTCTGTTTAACTGACATGAAGTTAGCCAAGTTCTATGACTAGACAATTGCAGCTTTCATGAAGAACCCACTTTAGTCGTGAACTAGCCACTGCCTAGCTCAGCATAGAAAAATACTTGTACTTACTCGGCTTGTAAGCGATTGGCTCTGTCCATCATCTCTTTGGCCTGACCTCTCCTCCTTTCTGCTTCCTACAGGGCAGAAACACAACATATAGATTAAGAATAGTACCGCAGATCAATCACCAAAGCTCAACAGAAACATCAGCAGTGAAGAACCCAACTGGTTTACTGACAAAAGAGGAAAGAGAAATAAAACAGTCCCCCGAGAGTGAAGGGCTGGGAGAGGACAGGAGCTGAGGGAGTTTATTTATAACCTCTCTACTCATTTGGGAACCTTGTGGTTTTTCTGTTTAATTTTCCAAACTATACAGTGCATTAATGAAAAGACCAGAGAGGATAAACACAGGAGTCATAAAGTTACAGGACTGTACCATTGTGTTCCCAGGGCGAGGTTGTATTCCAGCAGGGTGTAGAAAACAGAGTGGTATCTGCTGACCTGCTGTTCTGCAGCTTCTCCAGCTCTGCTTCTAGCCTGCCATAGAAAGAGTGATGAAGGAGAAATAAGAGGGAGAGAGTTCAGTATGGGAAAGAAAACATTGAAAGTCATGGAAGAAACAAATATAATACAGTGGAATAGATGCAGGATTTGTCTTGTAACATGGCACCATTAAACCTCATCAACACAAGCTTGATTACAGTTTCAGGCTTCAGTTTAACAGATGCCAGAGTAACCCTTTACATTGGGGATGGACTAATCTCAATTTCATACCATTGATGACAATTCAGAGTGCTCATCTGATCTGTTCCTTTCACTGACCTGCTAGCTTTGTGCGAGCAGGAGCAGGATCAGCTTTTTTGGTCAATATAGCATGGACAACTTGATATCTTAAATTGACTACATTTACCCTCAACACTGATTAGACATTCACATAAAAAGTGACACGTTTTCCCTTTCATGAGAATGTAAACACCCATGCAAAAAGACAACCTTTCAAGACACATTAAAAATAGAGCAACTGACAGAGAAGCTGATTGTTACAGAATATTTTCACCAGTCCTAACCTTTTAACTTCCTGGGTGAGTTTGTTGTTAAGGGTGCGAGCAGCATCTAGCTGGCCCTCGAAAGAGCACACTTGGGCTTGTTTGGTCTGAAGCTCCTGGGTGAGACGTTCCCTGCTGGTCACTGCTGCCTTGGCTTCATCGCGAACACTCTGGAGTTCTCTCTGCACAAACTGGAGCTCTCCACGCACCTCCTCATACTAAGCAGGGGAGGAGAAAGCGTAAAAGACAAGGCACAAGTTTTAGGATCACAAAAAATGAACAAATCATGACCATGCTAATGTATGGCAGCATTATACGTTATCAAATGTATATACAACATAATGGTTACAGACATTTGCCTT
>JAJHUR010139811.1:873-36831 GCA_027495735.1 Lutjanus campechanus
AAGGAATTGTCGGAATGGCGGGATTTTTTTTTTTTTTCTTAATACCGTCATTCCGACCATAGGACGCAAAAACTGTCGGAATGATGGGACGTTTGACAGAAATTTAAGTGTTGCCATTTAGACATGGGGGGCCCATGTCGGAGTGGAGGGATGTCGGAATAGCGGTTGCCTCCCACCTTGAATTGCCTTGAAGCCCCAGTTTCTTCTCCTCAGGAGAAGAAGCTGGGGCTGTCTGGGAGGAGATCTCAGCCAAATTTTAACATTTAAACCACACAGAGAGTCCATTTGCAAAATAGCATCCAAAAGGAAACACAGCAGTGTGAAAAATTCTGCAACGCAACTGAGATAGCTAGGACTTTTATCAGCACCAGAAAAAAAAGTATGAAGAAAGGTTAGCTAGTTAGTTAGTAACTGATTCTAGCAAAGCACATTTTTTGCTGTGATAAACAATGACAAGACAGTGGACATGAAGCTATTTAGCTAATGTACATACAGTGCTGTTATAACAACACTGGCTAATGTCAGCGCCAACTTACAGTCACGCTACATGCCACAGTACGTCTCCCTCATTTTGGTGAGAGAGCCAGAGATGTAACAGCACCTGGTCTTGACTCAGTCTGCCTTGGTCTTGGACATGACTTGGTCTTCACTACCTACACTGGTTTCCGTCCATGTAGGGTTGCACAGGGTTACTTGCCTTATTGGCAGGTAATTGCTCAAAAAATCTAACTTGGTATTTTAACACCAAAAATGTCATATAACAGTAAATCTTTACTCAGATTGTTTTTCTACCATGACCTGAATGACTGAGAACCTTCACAGACTTGTTTGATTTAACAACATTATGTGTAAACGCATGGCATAATTGCTGTTTTGCAAGTTATCATGAACCTGTAGCCATAATAGTTATGATAATCATGACGTGGTTCACAAACATAAAATCAGACACTGATGCAACTCATTACCAAGTGCCTATGTATTGCAATTATCCACAGAAGATGCCTTTGCTGCATTAAAATGAGTCTGCAGGAAGTTCTGATGATTTGTACGGTGCTTAGCCTGTGACTGGTGAATGAGGGGAAGTGGAGCTATTAATGAAATGTAGCATAGGTCCAACCCGGGGCTGAATTAGGACAATGAGTGAGGACAACTGCCCCAGGACCCCAGAAGAAACAACAACACAAAACACAGGTTCTCTTGGTTTTGGTAATTTGATTCGGTGTACATTTGTTAGGGAATCTGCAACAACTAGCTAATTTTATGACCATGTCTTGAAAAGAAACCCTGTATCAAAACCTACTGTAGCTTTAAGGGGATTTATAGCTTATATAATACCTTTAATATCTTTTTCAGGAACATCCAGATCACATTAGAGTCTTAATTAGATGGGGAGTTATTAAGGGTCCAACCTCAAATGGCTCTCCCAGGCCCCCCACAGGTTAATTCAGCTATGGTCAGTCCAAGTAATTTTAACTTCTACCTGAGAGAGAACGACAGTATCATTTCAGCCACAGAGAGAAGTGACAAAGACCTCTAGTGGCTGTAGTAGTTTGGTTTTGGTCTGTTGGGAGCAAAGGAGGACGTAGTTTGACATTATTATATAGCGATAAAGTTTGCTCAGGAAGGAAGTCGGGGTAGATGGACAGGTCAAAAATAGACAGGTCAACGTGGCTCTCTTTTATGCATGACAGTAGTTATTATTGTAACTATGACAACGAAAGTCCCCAAGTAGTTATTTTAACTCTGACCTTTCCAAGAACAAGGTCTTTTGTATCGAAACCTAACCAAACTTTAACAACAGTGTTGTCTCCTCAAAAATGGACTGTCTTTTCCAGAGCAATGTTGTCCTGACTAAAGCGGTGTCAGATCAGAAAACACTAATATGCCATGTGTCCATTTGGACCCATTTGGAAACAATGTATTTTGTCATTTAATTTGGAGAACTTGTTGCACAAGTCTAAATTGAATGTCATTAGATAAACATTAATGCTAGAGTCGCACAGTGGAAAATACAGAAAGAAACTAAATGCATGCCTTGTTCTGCCTCTGCCTATATTCCATCCTGATCAAGGTAATTTATCATTGATTTATCATTATACAACACAGGCTTGCACATTGAAATGAATGACTGCACTGTCACTGCTATGCACTGTCAGATACTGAAAACAGGCAGCAGAATTTCCTAAATTATAAAACTGATGAGAACATTCATCAGAGGATTCACAGTGAGAAGCTGTGGGAGTGTCTCTAATGTTTACAATGGTCATTAATTAAAGCTTCAATAAGTTTTACAAGCCAGCACTGATGCAGCCTGAGAGAGAGAAGAAAGATACTTTCTCACTCTATATCCTGACAGAACAGACTCCATCTCTGAATGACAAAAAACTAAAGAAATATATGACTTCAGTGTTGGGGAATAGTGAATTACATGTAATTCAAAGAGTAGTTTTGCTGTAGCTTCCTTTGCGTAATGATTCAAGATGTTAAATGACTTCTTTTTTGGCCATTTTTTGTATATTTAACAACTGAAACTACAAAGTATTTTGTGTCATGAAAGGAAAGTAATGAATTTTATGCCTTCATGCAGTGATAGCCATGGCCAGATGCATTATTTCGGGTTGTCCATCCATCCTTCTCATTCTCATGAATGAGATTTCTCCAAAACACTTTAAATTCTTAATTTTTTACAAACTTAGTACAAATGTCCACTTGGACTGAAAGATGGATTATATTTTAGTGGTCAAAGGTCAAAGTTTGATTTCACTCTGACCTCACATAACACATCTTTGGCTATAACCCACGATTTTAAACACTAATAACGTCTAATACGATAAAAATACAAAGATGTAAACTGGAATTCTAGTTTAGTTTAATTTTACCATTGCTTCTCTACTGTCTGAAGTATTGTATACAAACCCAAAGAACACTCCTTCCATAGTCTTTCCAAAGAACAGGGGGTATTTTAGTTTTTGAGTTCATGCAAGACTTGTGAACTTGGGTTTAATCCCAGGAAACGGGATTCCCGGGAAAACTAATCAAGACCATTTCTCGTGTCCCAGGAATTATAATGACGGGAAACAGGAAAAAATTTGTTATTTATTTATCTTTACACAGAACATATTAAAATATACTCAGAAAAATGTAGGCCGACAGTTTACTTTCATAAAACATGCAGCACATATGTGTGTGTATGTGTAGTTAGTAGTTAATAAAGTTTGCTCACTGAATTCATCTGTTGCAGGTAGCTCGCACTCGCAGCCTCGGCTCACACCAGCGGAGCAGCTGAAGAATACTAATAGAATGACTTAGGAAACACCAAATGACCTGCTTTTACGACTTTTGTTAGTTTCTATAATGAAGATTTTTAAAATATCACTTTCATGAGGTTGTTTTTCTCAGAAGACAAATCACAGACAATAAACTTGGCATTTCATAATTCTGACAGTTGCAGTCGAGCAGCAGATATAACAAAGTTCAAGCTGGATGCGAAGCTTATATTAATTCTAATGTTGATGGACATAAATTGTGTTCTTTTGCTTTAATAATGATCAAAATAATACAAAAAAAAGGTGAGGTTAGGAACGCACATATGTGTAATTCTTCTTGTCGCATTTAGTGTTGCTTGAAATGACCAGGGCTTAGCTGAAATTATACCTTTGAAGAAAAAAAGGTATATTTCCCAAGATTCCTGGGAATATTCGCTTCTTTTCCTGGGATAGAAAACGTCTAATTTTCGGGAAAAACATTAATCCCTTTTGTGACCAACTTGGTGCTTTCTGCAAGAAAGTCAATTTAGTGGCATTATTTTCTTTGATGGCATGTGACATTTTTGTACTGGTCTTATATTTTGTTGGATTTCAAATCACATGTACTCAGGGCTGGGCAATACGGCTTCCAAATAATATCTCAACATTTTTTATCTATCCCACCATATATAATATACATCTCAATGTACACAATTTAACTAAAACAACATACCATAAATTCTCGACTAGTGCAAATATAGGATGAGCTTATAAAACAAGGACTTTGTGATATGGA
This sequence comes from Lutjanus campechanus, assembly GCA_027495735.1. Classification (NCBI taxonomy): domain Eukaryota; kingdom Metazoa; phylum Chordata; class Actinopteri; order Lutjaniformes; family Lutjanidae; genus Lutjanus; species Lutjanus campechanus. The sequence continues at coordinate 4,915 of JAJHUR010139811.1, forward strand.
CAAAATCCAATATCACAATATTTTTGTCCAGATACCTTGATATCCATATTGCAGCAATGTTGTAGGGATGAATATTAGTGCTTTCACAAAATATTAATACAATGAGATTTCTGAAAAATAACCACTTTACTGTAATGCAGCCTTTAAAACCAGGAAAATACAACACATGTAATATCATGATATAACAACATCTAAAATCTGAGGTGACATCTACTCTGATAGCATGAAATCAATATAATATCAATATACTGCCCAGCCTTAACATATGCATTGTAAATTTGGGTAGCTTTGCTGTAATTCAGGATCCTCCAGTGTGAAGTAGGCTAACTGGTAGCTTGCAAAGCTACATTTTCAAATAGCTTCTCCAACACTGCATGACTTTAACAGACAGATGAGGCCAGCAATGTTAAGTATTCCATGTCCAAAAACGACTATTGACTGCTCAAATTCTCACTCTCACAAATAAAAACTTATATTGTGCCATGCGGTGGTGCCAGAATGAGTTTTGAAGTGAGGGTACAGCATTAATACACACACACACACAGGTGCTGTCACACATGCTTACTGATCAGACTATGAAGAAAATTCATCTTGTGACACCTTGGCAGTTAAGCTATTAATAAATTGTACTGTCTGATAAACACAAGCTAGAATAAATACCAATGCATGATGATGGTTCGATAATGGGATTTTTGACACATTATTGGTGATGTTGTATTTTTTAACGAACATTTCATTTTGTAATGGGCTAAATGTGAAACTGAGGAGCAAAGTGAGTAAAACATCTACATACATGACAGGTGTTTTCTGATGTAGGAGTGGTGTGTGTGTCTGTGCGCTTCTGTCAACCAAACCCCCCACAAACTGTGTGCTCTGGGGTTCAGATTTTGTCCTGTGTGCACAGAAAGCATGTTTAACATATGTATAATTACATTTTTCATGAAGGAGTGGCTTTGAGTTTTCCTCTTGCTTGGTGTGAGATTTGAAAGATGGATTTGAGAGAGATGAGAACTTGTTGGCACCTTGTATGTTAACCAAAATGTAGAATTATCTTATATTACTAGATTTCAGCATTGCGGTACAGCTACATTCATGATTTTGCAAAGGCATACTAACCTCAAAAAGTCTGTGCGCTTGGAGTGTCATCTTTGCACTGCAAAATTGTCAGTTATAAATTTCTTTTTCACTACGTGAGAAAATGGGAGCTTAAATACCACTAGGGTATTTAATTGTTGATCTGCTACTGATCACCGCATTACACTGCATGTTGTTTAGATATGTAGGCACTGTTGAATAGGAAATATGTATGATCGCGATACCTGGCTTAGACCAGTGGTGGACAAAGTACTCAGCCACACTACAAGAGTCAAAGCATAGATACTCCTGGTCAAATATTACTTGACTACAAGTGAAAGTTGCTCAGTCAAACTTTTACTCGAGTTAAGTATTCAAAAGGACAAATTACAAACTACATTTTCTAATATCAATACATTACTGCATAGTTTTCAAAGTGCATTTACAGAACCTTGTAACTCTCTGAAACCACCTAATGATGCACTGACTTGCTTGTAGAACCACGATGCTACACAAAGTCTATAGAAACACCTATAAAAACAAAAAGGACAGCTATTGTCATTTTCTGATGTAGCTGTATTAAAATCACCACATAGAACAAGATTGAAGCCGAATGTAAGGAGTTCTCCAAGTCTGTTAAATAACTGAGATGTCTTTCTGTCTTCAGGGGCAGTATGTACAATAATTATGTGGTATTTTTCACCCCGATAAAAACAATCCAACATTAAAAGTCTACCTAGATTTTTTTTCCCACTATTTTCAATGATAATAACATCCTGAGATTTCATTTTGTCTTTCTTCGCCGTCACCATTACCAAGTTTTGTTTGAATGAAAGAGGGAGAGCTTGCTTGTTCTTGTTACAGAGCGCGCCTGGATGACGTATTCTTGCTTTTACTTCAGTCCCAGTTGAGAGCGGGTGCTGTGAGGAACATAGCATGTGGCCAATTGCATTTTAGAAAAGAAGAAAAACAGCAACAGCTGACTTTAAAGTTATGCTTAGACTAAAAGTAACGAGTAACAACAACCTTCCTAGAAATGTAGTGGAGTCAAAAGTATAATATTTGTCTTTGAAATGTAGTGGAGTGAAAGTCAGAAGATATTCAAGTAAAGTACAGATACTCAAAAAGTATAGGACTCAAGTAAATGTACTTTGTTACTGTCCAGCACTGGCTTAGACAGTATCACTTTATTACCATATCACCTGAAAGTGGGGGGAGTCTTGTTGCCCCCCCCCCTATTTCCAGAACCAGTGGTGCCATGATAATAATTTGACAGATGCTACAACCACATAAAAATTCCACACAAAGTGGTTTTGATTGAAGCTGCCTGTGGCCAAAGATATGTGGTGATTCAGTGCAGCAAAATTTAATACAACAACATGGAAAAAGAATAACAATCAGAATAAGCCCCAAATTCTATTCTTTATCAAATCCCAGAATACTACTACGGCTACCACGTCTACTCGCACTAATAATAAACATAGTAATGTTTATTCAAGTGGAACCTTATTAAAATGTATCACTGCAATCAGTTCTAGTCAAGTGTTTTCAGTGGTTCAGCGACAACCGCTGTGGTGATTACAATAGATGTGTAATCAAACACTGCATCATATCAAGGGACTGAACATACAGTATCAAGACAAAGAAAAAATATGCTTGCGCCCTTAACAGCCGAAATCAGCTCATTTCATTATTTTTTTGCTCGACGTGTTTTCCTCATCTATTTTCAGATTTTTCTCGAAAGTCCAATATCTGCGGAATATAATTTGGTTTTTATTAGCATACCAGTATGTTCAAGTGGGGAGCTATTATGTATTCCTCTGAAAAACAACTTGTTTTTCCCACATTCTGGATCCTGAATACATTCAAAAACAAATTCTGCTTTTGAAGAGCAGCTTCTCAGTTTATGTAACCTACTTGGTGAATAAAAGCAGATTTTTATTCAGATTGTGAGGCAGAAGCAGCAGCAGCAGCAGCAGGCACCTGTGCTGGTGATCAGGCAGTGCTAATATGTACCAGACAGCGACCAGTGGGCCGAGAGGAGCGGATTAACTTCACTTTGGAGAGGAGGAGTAACTGTCATTTAAGGATTTGCAGAGGGATATCTATATTTCCACTGCTAAGCTCCCGGTGAAGTGTCAGAGGGGGGGAGAGTTCTACTTTCCTCGATGACTTTGGGCTGTGTTCGTGACAAAGCAGAGCACGCACCCTCCGCTCAAAAAAAAAAAAAAGAAACACAGGAGGTCAAACTGAAATCAGTCATTCTGCCCACACAGAGTCCAAGGACAGATCCGCTGTTTTTCTTTACTCGCCTAAACTCTCCCCGTGGCGCTCATCCAGCGGCTCGGTGGCAATCGATCACACACGGATCGACGGCGTTTGATCGACACCCTCAATTAATTGATACTTTCGGCCCGGGGTCGAGCTCGTCTTTGGGCTTCAATGTGGACATAAGGTGCTAAAACAAAACATTCAGTGCAATGAGGCGCTGTTTATGGCTTTCCTTGACAGTTTTCTGTGGTCATAAAGCGCTGCTTCCAAATTGAAAAGCAGAAAATGATGTTGTTAAGACCGCCGAGCACTGCGGGCCCTATTCTGAATTGACAATTACTTAATGTTTCCTTTGAGGCAGGCAGATGACTTCACAGAATGACAGAGTTGCGGTGGGTAACTTAAGAGTGTCAGCTCTCGATTTATGCCTCACCAAAGCTAATGAGGGCTTGTGTGTTTGTTATGGTGGGGTTTGGGGGGGGCGGTGAGGGCGCATTTATACATCATACAGCCATGCAATAACTGCAACAAACCCCGTTACAGATACAGTCACTCCCCTTGTCAGAAAGCCATTTTCTCCAGGGCTCAACAGATCATTTGCCTGTTCCTCTCTGCGGGCAAACATGTACGTACGAAATGGGTCTAATTACACTCATCAGCGTCATCATCATTTGTAGTTCATTAACAGGGTGCTAATGCCTCAGAATGTCTGTCACACACATCTGTGATAGCAGCTATGTTTTCGTGGCCCGGTACACTCCATCACGTCCGCTGGCTGCCGCTCGTCGAATGCCATAACGAGCTAATCAGAGAGCAAATGCCAACTGACCAGAAAATGAAGTGCGAACAACGGACTCCATTCCTCAGCCGGAGTGACCTTCATGACTCGCGCATGGAAGGCGACCAACAGGTTGGTGTGTCGCTCCTATAAGCTCTGTTCATGCATGCAGGCTAAAGGTCACTGTTGAATTAGAGTGCAGCAGCAGGTTTTTCATGTTGTGCCTCGAGGTCATGGAGTATGTGGCGGCTGCCAGCGCGTTCAGATGAGCTAGAAAAGCCCAGGCGGTCGCTGTAATCAGTCTCGGCTGTCCTCTAGAGCCTCTCCACGTTTTGAGCACTCTTTTGCCACTTTTCTCACCACCTCATCAACTGTGTCAAGAGTCCGGGCAGGCTGTATCCTCGTCTTTTTTTTTTTTTTTTATGAAACCATCCATGGATGTGTACAGGTGGCAGAGGCTTCTCCAGGGCAAAGGTTTTTACTCATTTCCTGCGTGACTCTGGGAGGTCACGGCATCCAGGATCACCAAAGTTTCTACGCGGGCCACATCGTTCCATCTATTAAGACGCCTTGCACCTCTAAATGACCCTGTATTTTGCCGCAGCCTTTTGGCCTTATGGAGTTTATGGGGCTTGTGTTCAAGTCATAGATCAGTAGATTAATACTGTAGAAAACAGCTTTCCTCCACAGCGTGGAGCCGGTCCCTAAGGAGACGTTGCCTGATCCTCGTCTGTGTCATCGCCAGCAAATGAAAGCCCCTCAGAGGCAATAGAGCCGTGCGACTGTCACAGCCCTCCCTTGTGCAACACATGATCTTCTCCAGCCGTTGCTCTGCCATATGTTAAAGCAAAATGGAAGCAACTGCACTGCTGAGTTTGGCGTGATTTGAGCCCTGGGGAAGGCGAGGCAGCGGAGATGGCGTCCTGTTGTCACGAACATATGGCTCCCATGGCTTCGTCTGATGGCTTCCATTGTTGCAGAGTGTCACTGTACAACACCAGACTCCAAAGGATGCGGCGTTGGCTTGTTTGGGGGCCCAGCAGCTTCTTTAGTGAAAGTGAAACTGATTAAAAAGACCTAATGATCCTTCCCGACGTAATCCCTTTATCTCCACTGTGCTTGAAGTGAGTCTCATGTGATCGCTATTGAGATGTGTGTGGTTTTAGACTTCAAACAGATACTATGAATCAAAGGATTAGTAAATAACTACTGCCAGATAACTGTGTGATGCAGAAATAGGACATCCAAAGCTGTGATAGTGTGCACGGACGCACACTTGCCGCAGCTAGAACCGCCTCTGCTTCCCCGACAACATTAGGATGATTGTTAGCATGCTAGCACTCCACTCTCTTTGTATTCCTGTGTGTGCTCCGTTTGCAGAGAGGAGTGTTGCTGGGTAATGCAATCCTGGATGGCCACTCCTATTAATCACTTCCTCCCGAGGAAGAGGGTTCATTAGGAAGCGATTCTCTTAATGGAGACTGGAATGGCCCGTAGTTTAAGTGGTGCAGAGTCAGGGCACAGGAGCTAAATCCGTCTGCCCGGTGTCAGGTCTGAGCGGGAGTGGAGGGGCCGCTCTCTCGGGTCCTGCTAAATGACGTTATCTACGGGTGCAGGGACCACTCACATAAATAAGCCTGGAGGTGGTCCACTGTGGAAAAACAGCACTCCAGCTCTGCAGGTAAGAGGAAGGGCCCTGTGCCGCCATACTCCGCTGAGCAGCGAGGATTAGATCAGTTACAGGAAGGAAAAATATTCAACACAAGAAATATGACAAATTAATCTCATCGGGTAATGCGGGTGTCTCCATGACAAATGTCGACAGAATACCTGAGCGGGGCAAGTAATTATACCCAAATGAACTTGTCAGAGCTTGTAGGGAGACTATCACTTGAGTTAGTATCAGCTTTACACGACTCGTCTGTGGTGAGATGACGGCTCCTGGCCCGGAGACAAACGAGTTCCTGGAGTGCTCCTACGCTGACAAAATGATAATATGTTGCCTCTGCTGCAGCGTGGCTTTCTGTTGTGCCACTTGGTCCTGACACCACTTCAAATAACATGCTGTAAATTTTCGGTGGAGGTGAGAAAGGAATATCTGGCTGCTTAGTGGTGATGGAGAGTTGAGCGCAGAGCGCAGTTACGGCTTTGATCCGTCTCCTTTCAAAGCGAGTGGTGGTAATCATGGCTTAAGTTAACACCTCTGCCTGTTTTTCCTCACAGCTGGTAAATTATGCTTAATTAGCTTCCAGAGCACTTCATTCTCATCAAGAGTTACTGTTTATATCCATTTAATGTAACATCAGACCTCTACTGACCTCTACACAGACAGTATGGTCACATCGGTCTTGATGTGATGCAGTTTGTTTGCAGAGGTATAGAATCAAGTCACATATAGGGCTATGACAGTATGGATTTTTTCTTACCACAGTGAATAAGCAACATATTCCGGCATGACGGTGGTTTACCACAACTTCGCAAATAATTATGATTTACTGGACTTTATTGAAGGACACTGTTAAAAGAGAAGGGCACTGCTTGAGCAAGGAGGCAGCAAGCAGCAGGGTGAGTGACGGTGCTGCTAGCAGAGCAGGAACTTAGCAGCGAGCTGCCACTCTGGCAGTAAATGTCAGTTCATAAACGCTGCAGCTTCTCAGGAACAAGAAAAGTCTGGTCTGTTATTTCCGAACTGCTAGAAAAGTGAAAGGGGTTTAGCCGCAAAATAAGCTGAGCAGGAAAGGCTAACAATACCCCTACAACATCGGGTCCGGTCTGATTGCATCTCTTTCAGAAGATTTGAAATCAAGTTATTCATTCCCAGCAAGGCAACACTTAATTCTCCAAATACTGTTTGTTTGAACTGTTATGTTACTGAGCTCCAGTTGGAAAAAATGATACCAAGAATAATTGAATTTGAAAACAGAAACTATAAGATGGTCGTCAAAAAACAAATTGCAGTATGCAAAACAAAAGTGCAGGTGGGAAATTACAGAGTCGGAACAACTTTCAACATAATTTGCAAGCTAATGCTTTGCTAATTTTGTAAACGAAATGAGGCTGGAAACTCACTGCACACCGTCGGTGCTCAAAGTTTAGGACCTGGGACGTCACTATTGACTTGTCTTGACTTGGGACTTGAGACTTACTTGTGACTTGCAAAACGATGACTTGGTTCCACATCTTTTTCTTTGATTATACACTGATTAATTTAAGACTGTCCATGGCAGAGGTTTCCAAAGTGTGACATGCACAAAAAAGTTGAGCGAGGAGGTCATGGAGGAGCCGTGGGTCAGAGATGAGGTGAAGTGAAAGGCACAGCTGATTGCAGCCATTCTAAAAGCAACGGGAAGTTAGGCAGGAGTCGGAGCTGCAGCCGTGGCTGTGACACACAGCTTGTGGAGGCAATTAAAGTACTTTAAAACCCTCAGCACCCGACTGCAGCAATTTGCATCAAAAATAGCATTACTTATAGGAGCCATAACTCAGTCAAATCTGAAAACCCAGACATTGTACATATATTTTTATATTCAGTGTGACTTAGACTTCACGGGGGCATCATTATCTCTGAAAATGACATTGCAAAATATATATCTGCTGAAGAATCATGGAAATAAGAAACTACTTATAACTGTAGAACTTGTCTGAGAATCATCAGGGTTCTTCAGAATCAAAGTAATACAGTGGTAAGTGTCTGTACATCCATGGGTACATTGCATACTGGGACTGCTAATACCTAATTCAGCATATTTATAATGCTTCCAATTTACCAAAACGTAAAAAAAAATACAGGCCTAAAATACAAGGCTCAAGTTCATGGAGATCACTCCATGGCAACGACTATACTTCCTTGATTATTATTGCGAGGCACTACAAAGAAAGAGACCATGGTCCCGCTGTCTCCCATAAATTCAGTCACTTCTGACCCTTGGGGTGGCAATACCATGAATAAGTTATTGAAAAAGGAAGCATATTGGATATACACTCTCAACTCCTCGAAGCCACACGGGTTGAATTGAGACATTAGACTTGAGTCTATTTTTGTAACTTGTGCTTGTATCTCTAACCTACATTGTTTCTCTGTGCCGACAGGTGACCTCGTTTGTAGGTAAATTTGCCAATAAACCCTCCTCTCAGCACAATCCCTTTCCCTCCTCTCTCTTATTAAGATAGGTATATTTACTTTGTAAAAAGCATTCACCTCCAGGCTCAACTTTTGCTGCAACGCAATGTGATGTCAGTGCATGGCGCTGTGTTGGGCAGTCAAATACAAACAAGTGCACATTGCTGGAGAGTGTTGTGCTATGACAGTTGTTCTTCTTCACTTCTGCGCATGGTTTTGGTATCTGATAAGCCTTTGCAATCATTAATCTCCAACTGGACCTCCAACTTGTCAACATGCCCCCACCAACACGGTCCCTGCTTTGTTTTAATGTATAAATGAGCCTAAAATAAAGTAATTATGCATGCTGACAAAAGGAGAAAAGTAAAACTCAGTCGTAACTTTATTTGGTAATTGTGTAAACTAATACTGTCAGTGATTTATGTGAAGTCTATGTTGCAATAAATGAATGTAATATGTAATATAATGAATGAATCTGCTATCACATCAGTGTTAAAGAAATTAGTCACTATATTTTCTCTAAAAGAAGAAAAAAAACTGCACATAGAGGGAAGATCTGTACTGTAATAAATCATAAAATGACCATCAGAGATTAAAGAAACATGCCAAGTTGAAATACTCACTCACTTTGACAACAACGCTACAGTCGCAATATTCTCCTTTGAAATCTCTATTCTGGCCTGTAACTTTTTTTTTTTTGCCCGTCTTGCGTTAATTAGAGTTCAAATTAATGCTGAATGTTTGCCGAATGAGTAAGTGTCTGCTTATGAGCCGTAAGAAATCATTAATAATCTTGTAGAAGGAGTAGATATTCATAACTGTTAAATTGGGAGATAAGTTAATGGAGTTTGGCAGGCAGAAGGCAGTGACTGAACTCAAACTTGACAGTTATAAACAGCTGATCATCCTACAGTGTAGGACTCATCATTGCTTGTTATTGTCAAATTATAATGTTTGTTTTAATTTGTGTTTGTGTTCTTGCTGCCATGGCCGGCTCTATGCATTTTGCTGCCCAGGGTGAGATTAGGTTTTGGTGCCTCTCCACCACCACCGTCACCACACTACTCCACCAGTGGGGTATTCCATCAGTGTGAATAAAGGTAAAGCCTGGCTTATTTTGATAAGTCTGGCTAATTTCAGTGAGAGATACGTCACATGACTGTGGCTTTAAGGAATCCCTGCTCACAAACCATGGTAACTCACACCACTGAACTAGCCTGTTCTGTAGGAGGCTAATTGTCATTTTAGCTGTGTTAAAGACAGCTGCTCACATCACTGATGTCTGTGCAGAAACACAAGTTTAGAATGACTTTATGTGTTTAGTTTAGTTTTAAAGAACATATTCATTTAAAAAGACTTAAGAAAATCATGTCCTACCAATTTTACTGTCTTCCAAAGCCAACAACACACTTTTATAAACTTTTAACACAGCCAATCACTGCTCAGGAGACTTTTACAACAGCCAATCACAACACAGGGGGATTTTACAACAGCCAGTCACAGCACAGGTGTTCTTTTGAAACAGTCAATCAAAACAAAGGGGTATTTTACAACAGCCAATCACAACATGGGGGGTTTACAACAGCCAATCACAGAGCATGGGTATTTTACCACAGGTAATCACAGCACATGTGTTTCTTACAACAGGCAATCGCAACACAGGGGTACTTTACACCAGCTAGTCAAGGCAAAGCAAGGTTTTACAATAGCCAATCACAGCATGGAGGGGGGTTGTAACAGCCAATCACAGCATAGGGGATTTTACAACAGGCAATTGTCCATTCATTCTACAACAACGGCCTTGCTAAACTTCTCCAAAGTGCCAGTCTGCACTCACACTCACAGCCAATCAGAACACAGCAGTAGTAGCCAATCACAGCACAATAGGGCGGACTGTGGTTGAACAGACTTGAGGAGGCAAATAAGACATTTCATTCATTTCATACTGTATAAGATGGCTACTGTGAAAAATCTATTGTGACCTGCCAGACTAGAGCAGCTTGTCTATTTTTTTTTTTTTTTTTTCACAAAATTGTAGTGTCATGTGCTGTCTAAAAATATTAGTATTATTCTTTCAATATACATATCACACAAACCATACTCTAATTATTCTCAGTAATCTCAGTTCTGTATCTACAAATACTTGTAGGGTTGGGACAGTTAAACAAACGTTACACAATATGACATAATTTAAACCCTTGAAATCAAAGCTTGATCATAATGAGAAATATTTGTAAAATTTTCCGTGACGTATCCCATTCTCCATCTGTATTTGACTGAACTGCATTATCTTTTAAATTCTTGCTATTGTGTCCACTGGATCGGCTAACAGGAGTTATTCAGCTGTGAGAAACACCTCCACCACTTTTCATCCCTCCATGTGGTATTTGCTGTTTACCTTGTGCTCAGGTGTGCGATTAGACTGGATGGCAAAGCCTATTCAGCTCAAATCTCCTCTCAGTCAATACCAGCAAATATTAATGATGTTTTCCTCATAGGTGTTCACAGGGAGTTCAGAGGCTTGCGACAGAATAAACAACGAGCGCTGGAACAAAAAGCTCGCTCAGGCTGCAACGCACAGAGGAGCTTCCTCTCCTCAAAATGCTGAAGGCAGGTTTTTCCTGCGTGTCCTCTACTCTGTCCATAACCTCATCAGGCTGAATAATTGTTGCAGTGCGAGCAGAAGATTACCTGGAGGTGAAAAATGTCCTTTCTCCTCCTCTGCTCTCCTTTCACTCTTTGAGCTCTTTTCTGAAAAACGCCGTTGCCACGTCCTTTCCCAACTAATGAGACAAGACTGAAACACAAACTTTCCCTTTTGATTGTCTCGCACCCCAGAGGCCTCGTCCTTTTTGAACTGTCAGAGGTCATTATTACAAGCCGAAAAGTAACCATAATTACTGCAGGCAAATAAAAATGCATAGATCCTGACTGGCTCATTCCTTTTTTGAGGAGCTGATTTTCTTTCCATAGTTTATTTAGTAATTGTGATTTTTCCTGTCAAACCACAGTGATGCTGATTTATTTAGCAGTTTCGTAGGAATGCTTGAAAAGGGTTATTTCTGAGGGTTAAAAACATAATAAATTATAAAAAAAACAAAACAAGATCCCTTACCATAATACTTGTTCTTGCAATTCTCCCATTAGTCAGCATTTGATTCCTAGTTAATGATCTGAACCATCTATTGAATTATGAGTGTCTCGCATGCTCATTTGTGCTGAGAGTGGCACTAGAGGAGTGTTCAGAATGGAAGGAGTTGTAATCCTCTGGGGAGCATGAATGTGCTTGGTACATTTCATGGAAATCTGCCAGTTTGATTTCAATAATTCTTGTAATTGAATGAAAATGTTTGTCCTGATGGTGGTGCGAGGAAAGTCTGAGAGTTGGAGGTCAGCGAAAATATGAGTGCTCATTCTCTGGGGACTATGAGTATGGAAGCCAGCATTAATAAACTGAATTATAGAAACAACTTCATGCCCAACGATGAAACAAAACGACTGAAAGCACCATTGAATACTGCACTAAACTATCTTTTTACATTTTTTTCTAAATATTACATTATTTCAGCCCATCGTTTTGGTTTTACTGCATCATTTTATCCTGTTAGATATTTGTGTGTGGTTTTGTCATAATTAGCAAATTAAATCCTGAGTTAAAATGTGTTTAGTGAGGTCTCTGTGACCTCTGACCACCAAAATCTAATCATTTCAACCTTAAGTCCAAGTGCTCAGTTGTCCCAAATGACCCAAACACATCATGCCTCTGGCCACAGCTGTCATCAGCATGGAGCTATAAAATAAGGTTTTTCAAAAAATTGTGAATTGCATAAATTCTTCAGCATACATAAATGGACATGCACAAAAAAACAGACTGATTTGTTTGTGGAATAAATACATGGCACACATATGGAGCATCTGGATCCTTTAAATGTGGAGAAACTTCTGGTCATACCTGGGCCTTAAAGAAACAAGTAAAACTTTTGATAATTTGAATCTTCTAAGTAACAGAGTACTTGATTGTGTAACTGAACCACTACTGAATAGTATTCTGAATACTTTGTGGTGACAACATGATCACGTTCTATTAACAGCTGGCCAAAACAAAAATGAATGGAGGTTAAATGTTGAAACTAAAATACAACTGAATTTGTAGCACTATCTATCAAATTTGATTGACAGCAATTTACAGCAAGTAGATTCAAGTGATACAACTTTTTTAAAAAAAGAAAAAAAAAAGGCATTTTTGAGGACTCAAATAAAAAAGGAGGTTGCTAAGGTAGAACTGATAAAGTTCGGACACGAGAATTCAAGATGAAACATTCATTCAGGTTATCAAGGATGAACAGCTGAGCCTGAATGAAATCAACTGGACATCTGTCCAATCAGGTCACATTCTGTCAGTCATATGATCCAGGTGTCTACTCAATCCTAAATAGAAATCTCAGTAATTTGGTCCAACTTTGTTTTTTTTCCCCTTTACTTTTTGATCAGAATTTAACTGAATTTGAGCAACTTAAATACAGTTTTTTTTAACTGAATTTATAAACTCTAGAAGAAACTTAAAAATAGGTGGAGAGAGAGAACTTCAAAACCACATGAATCCAAAATCCAGACAAATGGTTTATAAAGTAAAATATCCAGTTATAAATTTAGTGGCATGTTGTCACCATTAAGTATACAGAACTGTATTCAGTAGTGGTTCAGTTCCACAATCAGGTACTCAGTTACTTAAAGGATTCAACCTATCAAAGTATCAAAGTATAATTTGTTTCTTGAAGGCCCTACACTATGTACAGTATTTATCCCCCCCTGTGCCTGGCGGAGGTGTTTGCACGTGCGTGATCCATGGACCTGAAGCTTGTCTGCAGGTAATCTTGAATACTACTGGACAAATCAGTCTACATTATTGTGCACATCCATTAATGTATGCTGAAGGACCTCCGTGATTCACCATTTTTGAAGAACCTTGAAAAATCTTTTTTGTGGCTCCATGCTGGTGACAGCTGTGGCCAGAGGCACGATGTGTTTGGGTCATTTGGTACAAATGACCACTGGGTCAATGATGAACTGATTAGATTATTCACTGGAATCACATATTAATAGTGAGGACTTCCATTTTGCCAAAACGAAAAAGGCTGTAATACCTTTTATTAAATTCCTTCAGAGTTGCAGGTCAATATAGTGGTAAGTTTAATATTAAAAACTAAATTAAAAACCAACCAATCAAGGCAGTGGTAGACTTGCAACTCCCATGTTCTGCAAGGTGAAATTACTGATTTTACTCATGGAGTTTTGTTGGTTTGAGAGAGAGCAATATTTAGCTTACATTGTATAACAGTGGTTTCCCATCTGGAAAGGCTGTCTTACAGCAAGGTAAAGCAGTCAAAGTATTGTAAATATACAGTAGACTTAGACTGAACATGATTTTTCACTTTTTTTAAGTGGCTAAAATATCCTTTGTTGCAGTACTGCAGGGAAATGCATTGACTATTGATAAGTACTGTACCTCATACAACCCCACATTAAATAATGCAAAATATCCCTTTAATATATTTCAATTTAAACTGAGTGGCAAGCTTGCTAGTTGTTTGTAGCAACTACAAGACAGGGACAGAGGTTGTACAGACAAACAGACAGAGAATTGCATACTTTAATGGACTGTAATACATATTATTGAGCAGATTGTTGTTATAAAATACAATTTCATGTATGTCTAGTCTTCATGTGTTGTTTCTGTAGTTTAAATATACAATACGTCAATGCAGACCTGTCTGCTGCTGTGTGTATGTCTGTGCTTGAAGACAATAAAGATAACTCTGAACAGCAATCATCCAGACACCAGAGGGGGGTTTACCTATCTGTGACAAGCTGCCCTTTTCCACAAACAGCTGGCAGGAAAAATTACCAGCCTTTAGCACTCCCGTTGTCATGGAAACCCTTAACATGTTTTTGGTTGCCCTTGACACTCCTCGCCTCAGTCCACAACAAAGCAAACTCAGAAGAAGTTGGAAATCAATAGGAGCGGCGGGCGGCAGACGTGGCCGCGCCGCGTTGGTTGAGATTCACCTGCAGTGTCCATGTGGCTGTTTGAAAATGCATAGAATAATGGGAATTAAGGATGCGCCAATCTGCCCAGCTTAGCAGAGCGCCTGAAAGAGATGGGACAGAGGAGAGGGGGAGAGAAAAGTGACACGTTGACAATTTTCAAATGCAACTCTCTCCAGTCAATCAGCCCTGGGACAAACTTTGATGCGACTTTGCTCCGGGATAACATGCGGGCCAATTTGGATGTCGCTCAAAAAGGAAGATTCGGCTGCTCCTTGTTTCGCCGGCGCTAACGCCTTTAAAGAGCTGCTCTAATGCATCCATCTCTCCCTCTTTCGCTATCTCTAACCTTGACATGAGAGGGCTCCCCATCTCCCCACAAAGCACCTGATTGAATGCCAATGTGATGGAGTTAGCCGATGCGCACACTTTGTATCCTGCCCGCTGACTCTTGATTGGATCTCCGGAGGCTTTCGCTCTTTCTCATCCCAAGGGCTCAAATCACCATTCTCTGATTGGTGATCTTAACCCCGGCGACCTCGTGGAGATGGACTGCACCGACGCGGAGCGTGGGTGGCCTCGCGTTGCCCTCTCTCTTCTCTGTGTTATGTCAAGAAAAGCACAAAGAAAAGTTTCAAGGAGCCGCGGAGAGGACTTAAAAGAGTCGTGCTCGGTAGCTCTCAGGTAGCTTTGTGAAACATTTGTTCCATTCACAAACACCCGCTTTTTCTCTGACGACAGCTCACCGGAGGGGGGAATCACCGGAGGAGGCATTTTGATCGTCTGCCAGTGGATTGTTGATGCTCCGGGAGCTTTTGTGACAATGCAGGCCAGAATATGAAGGGCGCTCATACAGCTCCTCTGCCATCAGAGGTAGAAAACACAAAAAGAATAAAGAGTGCTGCTCCCCAAAGGATCAATTGGCCACAATTAAGCACAGCGTCGGGTGATATCAAGCAGGGGAATAAGAGAAAAATTAATTTCTACTGAGATCTGCCTGGTGACAGAAACAGCAGCATAAAGGGCAAACTGTGCCTTTAGTTTTATGGATCATATTCACTACAGAGTACAGTAAGAGAGGCGGATGTAAGCATTTCACAGCAGAGTTTAAAAAATGCTGCCTGTGTGGCTTCAGAGAGGAAGATGGACATAAAAACAGATTTGTGGAGAGAGATAAACAACTTTGTGAAGTGAGGAGATGAAAACAGCCCTCAGGTGCTGTTTGACCAGGTGCAGCGGTACGCTGTGTTCAGTCGAGCTGCCGTGTTTACTTCTTTGTGGAAGCGATTGAGCCTTCGCCTCCACATACTGTATCGTTGTTAAAGTGGAGGCCTTCTCGGGTCAAGCTCCCAGCGACGGACACAAACACATGCATCATTACAACATGAGAGAGTGGAAAACGCCTGTTAGAAGCGTGAATGAATAATTCATGCATACATGGAACTAAAGTGTGATTTTCTCTGCATTATCCAAAGCTAATGTTGATGTAGACTCATTACTATTATTTGTATTGGCTTATAGATCATACATCATTACAGCTACAACTAATGAACATATTATTAATATTAATTTTCCATTACACTGCACATTATTTTCTCGGTTAATCGTTTGGTCTACAACATGTCATTAGACAGCAGAAAATCAAACTCAAGGCTCTTCAATGAAGTTTTTTTTTTTTTTTTTAAATGAGCAAGTATTTATAAAAACTAGATAGAAACAAGACTCGGCTGCTGATCGCTCATATTATATCTGGACAAAAATGTATTGCACTGAGGTTACATATGCAGTAGTCTGTGTGATTCATGCATTTGAGTGTGAGCAAGGCCTCGCACATCAAGTACGCACAGGGGATTGCACAACCCCAGCAACAGCCTTGATAGAGATGACATAATCCATGTGTCCTGTATGAATGTGACGTGTGAGACCCAGGGTCCGGTATTTTAAAACTTTAGATCTAGATCAGATTTGTCCAGATAGGATTAAAATCAAAATCAGGAGATGTGATCCTGATCCTACAAAATTGGGAATTGGGTTTAGTAATTTTATCCTACCTACAATCCAGATCAATGGCCCAAATTTATGCTGGTGTAAAGTGCAAGTTCAATGCGCAAGGTGCAATGGTTTTAATTTATTTAAGGCGTGTCCAAATCCACCTTTGCTGTCTTGCGCCACGAGCGCAGGAGTTTTCTGAGTTTTCTGCTCTTAACCCCCCCCCCCCCCTGACGTTTGATAACCCGTATGCAGAATTATGCACAGGTTATCCAACAGGTTTATCACCCAGCACCAGGCTCTAACAGAAGTACACATACCTTTATATCAATAAAAACAGTAGTTTGCTGACAAAACAGTTATGTGTTCCACAGTTTATCTGGTGAGTCACTCCCGATGTTTCCACGTCTGTGTTGATTAAATGCAGATGGAGGCCAACCAAAGACTGCAAATCTAGATTCTGGTAATCCTGATCTTGTTGTATCTGGATAGCCCTAACCCTATCTGAAAATTATTTGAAAAACCAAGACAAAACCTACAACATCAGTTTCTGATCACTCACATGCGTGGGTATGAAACACAGTACATCACACACTTAGCTGAAGGGCACAATTTTATACACATGCAATTTGAAGCTCTATATATACTGTATGGCTCCTACAACATAAGTACACACAGCTAGAAGAGCTCAGTACACACCTCAAACATTTATTTCATGCTCGCTGCATCGCATTATGTCAAACTTATTGTTAGTCAGAACAATGATATTAGAAGATGAGACCACAGGCTACTACGGTAAATAAACTAACATTTAAAGGTTCGGAAGTATGATTTAAAACAAAAACACCCACATTATTTGTTGGATGTTGTCAGGACTTGAACTACAGTCTCATGAAAGCTGGATGCACTGCATGCATATTCAACACCCCCACCTCCACATCGGATTGGCTCTGAACAGCGTGTTGAATGTAAATCATGGACAGCATAAATGCTCAATATGGATGTAATTCCTTGGGATACTGCGCCTCCAGCATTATACCTCACACCTGTATGCACACTCGACAGCGTTATGTACATTATGTATATCATGTGCAACGAGTCGGGCTCTCATTACAGGATGACCTTAACTCAGGAGCACTGTTAAGTTTTAACTTGCATTTTAACGCTACTCGATAGCGGACAATGTAGGAGCAGAAAGCAGATGGAAGTAAAGTCAAATAAAAGTAAATTACTTTTGTAAAAGGCAGCTCTCTGTAGCCACAGATGCACCAGCTGCCTTTTTCTCTGCTGCAGCTGCTGAATTAGCTCCTTTCTTGTGTCTCACACAGTTTATCAGGACTTTTTCCATGTACGTTTTGCGTTTACTCTGTAACAGATGCGAAGTACAATACTTCTCCAGGTCTCCAGTTTGGAATCAAATGGGGATGTTGCAGTCTTGTGGTATGGCCATAAACTTTTGGCTATCAAACACCCCCGAGAAAGACTTTCCCAAGAACAAATACGAAAAAAAGAACAGGTAGTTATAAATGATACAATATGTACATGAAATGAAAAGGATTCTCTTTGTTCGGGGGAGGGCAGACTAAAATTTCGGGGGAGCACAGAGGAGGGCCTTTTAACTTTTTATCATCCCAGATTTATTTTTTATTTTGTGCTTCCCTTGTAAGATTAATGTTTTATATTTCAAAAAGTGTTAAATGTGTACTTGACTGTACAGTAGGCAGAGGACATGGAGCTTCGTTTGTGATTCAGTGACTATAACAGCAGTTTATCTAGCGGCTCTTAGGTGCAGCAGTTCTTTGATTTAAATGTCAGCATGCTAACGAGCTCACAGTGACAATGTCAACCTGTCATGATGTTGAACATGTTCACCGTCTCAGGGTGGCATGTTACAGCAGCATGCAAATACTTGCTAATAAGCACAAAAAAAAACAAAAAAAAAAACAGAAGTACAGCTGAGGGTGATGGGAATGTCATTAGTTTTGCATTTGGTCATAAACCAAAATTAGATAAAGTAAAATTCTGACTTTATCTATGGTGCTAGATATAAAGTCAGGGATCACCAACATCATCACAATTTACCCTGAGGGAAACATGAATGTCTGTGCTAGTGAGCACAAAAATTTAATAAACTAGGGAAAATTAAAAGGTGACCTCTTCAAATTCCTTGTTTTGTTTAACAAACGGTCAAAACCCAGATATTCAGTTTAAAATCACATAACAAAATCAACAAACTGGCACATTTTTTTAAGTTAAAATAAGAGATTTTCTCAGATTGGCCTTTTCCACCAACATAGAACCAATCCGGTTCCAATTTGAGCACCTAATCTTGAACCATTTGGAGCATGTCCACCAAAACAACTTAAAATAGCAGATTTTCCTTTCAACCAAAGTGGGCGTGTCATATTCTGCAGGTCGTCGTGCATTGTGACACCTTTTTTAAAATGACATCCTTGATTACAATGGTTCAGCATACAGATAGCACCAAGGTTCCAAAAATCTTGAAGGGAACTTGTTCAAGAACTAGAGCTAGTTTGGTGCAAAAGAGCCAACAGAGACTTTTCTATTTAAAAATGACTGAAACAATAAACCAACAATGGGAATAGTCCCTGATTAAGTTTCGGTTTCTGATTGATTGTTTCAGCTCTAAATATTAAATGTCATTAGTTTTTCCAATTAAAAAAAAAAAATTTTTAACCTTAAGGTGGCACTATAGGATCCACAGCTGACGTTAGCTGCCGGCCCGCCACACAGTGGTGATTTAAATGGGGTGAATGAAATCGTAGCAAGACTTGTCAGTATTATAACTAAATTATAATTATAACTAAATTATGCAAATTGTTGCATTAGACTCCATTAGTTTTACCGAGGTGTACTTTATAAACTGGGAACTGAGTGTGCACTGTTTTGAGATTCTGCAGGGAGGGCATTTCAATTGTTTCCAAATCAAAAGGAGGGAAGATTTCACACCCCCTCCCCACCCCAGTCATTTTTGCACAGTCCCTAACATGGTTACTAATTGATGCCATTTCATAGTAGTGAAAGTGAAAACATACTGTATGTCATTTAGCCTGCAACACTATGCCATTAGCGAGGAAACAAAGCGAGTGACTGACAGCCTCGGGTTCAGGAGGTTAATTCCATGACTGCCAGCTGTTTGGACTTTGATTGCAGCCTTGTTCATTTGCATCTTGTCAGGAAACACCAGCGCTGTCGGTCTGTTTCCACTGACATGACCCTGTGTGGGGACACACAGCAAACTGTGACGTCAGTCACGCTTTGGAAACATCTGTCACTGGGAGGAGGAATTGAACGAGTCATCTGACAGAACATTCAGCTGAAGAGGCCATACATCACACTTCTGAACGAGGTAGAGTGGGGTGAAGTGTGTAATTAAGGCCATTAATTGCTGAGTCATTGTAGCTGCAGATATATTATGATGATACGCTATCATTATGAGTAAGTGTAAGTCTTATTTATTGAGATTTTTAATTACATTTCTTGTTTTTTCAGCTGTAAGAGCTCACTTGTTTTTGAGAATTGGGACAAAAATGTCTTTTGAGGGGTTTTTGATTTTTATTCTTTAATCATGCTGTGAAAATATCTTTTGAAAGATCAAACTCTTGGTTGTTAAACCTTGTAACTGGCCAACCTCCAAGTGATCTGATGTTTTATTAAATGCAGACAAATGGAGTTGATGTTTTACACAGTTGACAAAATGTTACATTTTTTTTTCATTTCACAGCATACTTGTAGCGAGTGGTCACTTTATTTTGTTGCTCAGCTTCGAAGAGTTCTCTTAATGCAAATCAAAATGCACACTTTGAGTTGACATGTTATGGTTGAGACACATCTGATAGCAATATTATTTCATGAATCTGTCAAAAAAATAAAAAACGTTTTCCAGTGCTTGAGCAGTATTCCTGCCTTTTTTTAACCTGAACCAGGAAGTGAGACAAGGGTTCTAGTTAACCCTTTTAATGCCTGATTAAATCATGACTTGATGGAAATCTGGGACACAACTTAAAAGGGCTACCATTTTTATTTTTTTTAAAAAGAAAGAAACAAAGGTGATCATAACCCATGTTCTCAGAAGGTATTGTTAGTTTTAGATTTTGAAGGCTTTTAACACACTTTTAAATTGTTTTGAGTTGTGAATTCTTGACTGAGACAAGGATTCTTTCTGGCATAGAGCAAGTTTAGAAGTGTAAAAAAAAATAAAGCAAACCAAAACATTTAATAAATTACAAAT
The DNA here is from genome assembly GCA_027495735.1 of Lutjanus campechanus. NCBI lineage: Eukaryota > Metazoa > Chordata > Actinopteri > Lutjaniformes > Lutjanidae > Lutjanus > Lutjanus campechanus. The sequence goes on from JAJHUR010139811.1 coordinate 25,444, forward strand.
ATTTCATATAAATAAACCCTTAAAGAAATGTGAATCGGGGCTGTGGCCCTGCTGGGCTCTGAAGGTACTGCAGGTGGGCTGCGAGGTGTCCTTAATAAAAATTTCTAAAATTAATAGTGAATGAAGTTTCATTTTTGTAAGTTTGAAATTACCATGAAATATTTATGACAAATTTTTTAAAAAGTGGAATCTTAATTAGAGCTTAATTAGAGCTAAGCCAAGGGCTTTGTTATACTTCATTTATCTGGCCCAGTTTAAACAGTTTTACACTGTATAGTGACCCATCACATTAACACTGGACTGTATCTTATATCTTATATTATATCTAATATCTCAATGAGTTTCATGTGATCAGAGTTGTGATTAAAAGTTTGGGTGGGCTGCAGGAGATTTTTAAATTTCAAATTGGGCTGTAGCATTATTAAGTCTGGCAATGGCTGCCTTCAAGAATACATTTTCACCGAAAAGAGGAATTAGGGTTTTGGTATTAAAAAATGTTTTTTCTTTTGGTGAGACATGATTTGCCCCAATTCTCAAGACAGCGTGAGCTAATTCCCTCAGACAAGGGTTTCATCTTACCTTGGAATAATGTTTTGCTGCACAGTTATCTCATCACGCAGTGTGTACGCATCAAAGCAGGTGTCAGAAGCGCTGGACAGAGATGTAAGCAGAGTAATGCCTGCACAGAACGCTCTGCTTGTCTGCACGAGCCATTGATCACCCGAACGTGATTTTCAAGGCAAATCTCTCCCCGGGGATGATTAAATACAATTGCCTTCCCTTCCTCCAAATCTCAAGTATGTGCAGCTAAACACGCCACCAGGCAATGATAGCTGGCAGTATGAATGATGGTCATTACTCTCACTACCGAAGCCGCAAATGCCTCATTCCAGGAAGGAGCCGTATGGTGAGCATCCTTAATGAGTGTTCAGGAGCAGGAATTCATATATTTACTCTTGGTGTGATTAAATTGCAGTGCTGGCGAGGCATCAGACAGACAGAGTGGTTGTTTACCTAACAATGCATTATCCCTATATGTACAATCAATCTCACCAATTCTGTAACGGAGATAGAACACCTTTTTTCTGGTTTGGAAATGCAAAACACCTCTCCAACATCAGGACTGGATGTTCTAAAACAGCCGAGAGGAGGCAGAGGGATTAAACATGAATGTATTTTGCATTGAGGTGATTTTTCAGCCAGCTATGCCTGCCGCTTTTTTTTTTTTTTTCCTCTGTGAGACATTAAATTGATGTTGGAGAGGCAATAAAGCAGAGTTTTTTTTTTTCCCTGTCACGCCAGCATCCCATACAGTGGTTCTGACAGACATGTGAGGGATGGGAGAAGAGCTGGCTGCCGGCTGTAAAGATCTGAGCTGCTTTCCCTCCCTGCGATTTAGCAGGATGTTCAATTGTTCTCAGCAAATACCACACCGTTTGTCATCACTTATCAAACCAATTACCATCAGTGTAGGGAAAGCAGCAGGGAAGATGTATGTGAAAATGAGATGCAGTATTTCTGTGTTTTTTGGGTTTTTTTGTCTTGCATTTTGTTGTTCTTTGACACGTTTAGACTTGAGGCACATTTTTAATTAGTCTACCTGGAAACTTCACAGTACAGGTCGGTAATTGGACGAATATATTGGCTATCAGCGATTGGCTGAGTCGATTGGTGGTTCTTTTTTTGGATGATTTTCGTCATTTTATTTTGCTAATTTAATGGTTTGCTTCCAAAGCATGAGCGAGAGCTGCTGCTCAGTGACAGACTGTCATTTAGCGAACTAATCCAGTAGCCCAGGGAGGCCAGCAGCAGCAGAGAGAGGCAGCAGGGGACACAGTGTGTAGCCAGAATATTTTAACGGCGAACTTGGCGAATTAAGGGTTTATTTCAACCAAACAACAGCTGGTGATTGTTGGAACAGTAGAAAGACTAACCAAGACTGTTTTGGTGAGATTTGTTTTCGTCAAGTTTGAATGCAGTGTGTTTTAGGAAAGGGTTAACAAGGCAATCGAGTTAGTCTGAGTTCGATGAAAGACTGAAACTTGACTTCAAAAGGTGTACTGCTGTTTTTTTTGTGACAATTTTGAGTTTATTTTGTTCATTTATTACTGTAGACTAAAAAAAGCTAAGATTCTGAAGTGAACACAAATTTAAACAGCAGACATAGTGGAATAAACAAAAGGAACTAGGCTTGTTCGGTATACCGGTACTAAATTGGTACCGGGGTACTGAGGCATTTAAAACGGTACTATACTGCGCTTGGATGAGACCGGTACTTTTTTTTTTTTTTAATGTCGCCGCGTGACGTCACCGCATTGCCGAAGCGCCGAGCCGAGGCGCGCAAGCCGGAGCAAGCAGACGAGCGAGTGGGCAGCGTGGAGCAGCAAACGGAGCAGGAGTATAGCGACAGAGAGAGATAAAGGAGAGAAACAGAGAGAGAGACAGGAGCAGGGAGAGAATGGCAGCTGCTGCAACCTTCACCATGCCGCAGCTCGTAGATAAACCAGATGCGCGAAGTGTTATATATGCTATATGCTATACTAAGGCTTTAAAACAAATGAGCACGGTGAAGCCATTAACACCGAACGGTGTTACAAAACATGTCTGGCCAAGGGTGGAAACACTTCCAATTTGGCAAAACACTTGAAGGACAAGCACCCAGACCTACATAAGGAGTTCAGAGAACGACAGGTAATAACTTATATACCCATGGAAAAAAAAGCCACATTCAGTGCTAAAAGCAACGCCAGCCCCCTTCACTCTCCACAAAGTAGCTGGAAAAAAATTAAAGCTGCATTGCAATTAGCTACCGCTTTCTCTGGTTTAAATAGCCTATTTATATTATTTTATTTTATATTATTATATTATATTTATATTCTCAGTGATTTTTAAACTTTTTGCCATACATGTAGACATGCTGATTATGATAAATTTGAAGTGGTCCCTTAATTTTTTTGTCCAGAGCTGTAAATGCACCCATGCATGATCTTTATGAAGTAACAAACTGACAATTTTTGTGTTCTCTATTTATTGGGAAAAGTATCGAAAAGTATCGAAAAGTATCGAAATACATGTTGGCACCGGTATCGATACCAAAATGTTGGTATCGTGACAACACTAAAAGGAACCTTAATAACTTACTGAAAGAAGGCAAAGAACACAAAACAATAAAAAGGTTGCTGGAAGTCCAGGTACAAAAACAAACAAACTTAAAAGTCCAATGAAGAGAAATCCAAATCAGACTGCCCCAAAAACAAGAAATGACAATCCAAAACATATCCAGACAAACCGAACGAACACGGGTAGAAACAACCAGGGTACAGACAACCTGACAACTGAAAGAGGGAACACAAACTGACTATATACACACAAAGGCAGGTGACGCTGATCAGAAATCAAAGGGCAGGAAGACAAAGATAGGAAGTAAAGACAACAAAGATACATGAGGGAAGACTGCAAAATAAAACAGAAAATGACTTCCAAAAACCCCCAAAAGGCGACAGAGAACACGTGGAACTGATGACCCACAGCCCTGCAACCTCCAGGGCGTTTAGAGCCGTCTTATTGATAAGAATGTTTAATGTATAATTAGGTATTTGTTATAATAATATATATATTATACTGTAATACAACACATAATGAGAAAATGGTGAAGAACATATGTATGCCAAACATCTGCATCAGTAAACTGTCATCATCTTGACACAGCTTGGTGGCATTTTTGCACATTTTTCAGTGCAACTTTATTTTATATGGAAGTTCAAACATATCATGTCTAGGCATTAAAAAAAAAGTTTTATTTGTAAATTAGATTTAGCAAATGTCAGGCCATCCTTACCAGAAAAACAATCGTATGGGTCTTCTGTGCAAGCAGCTTATTACGACCCATGTTTATATTTATTGTTAGGCAGTGACCTCTAGTGGCCGTACCAAATATGATGGTAGTTAACAGAGGCTATATATAGAAATGGACAACATGAGAGTTCCCTAAAAGTGAAGCCAAAGTTTCTTGATCGCCCCCTGGTGGCGGGCTGCAGTATACATCATAAACCTGCCTCCCCAGTCTTCACAGGTAGGATATGGGCCAAGCTAAGTACAATTCAAATACATTTTTCCCAAAGATAGCTTCTGTCATTTTAGGTAGTTATTACAACACTGGTATTTGTTCAAGTGTTCATTTTTGTGATTAGATTGGTTTTAATTAGTTATTTGATTATATAAAATAGGGATTTCATGCCATGACTGACAGCTGAGCTCTGTTCATGACTGAGTCAGCCCGCTGTGCAGGCAGGAACTTCAAAAGCGCTGCTACAATGCTGGTCACTATTACGTAGACCAGCGCAAGGTGGCATTGATCGTATCTGGGAAGTCAGGTGACGTAGTGTAGAGAGTGACAAAGTCCTTGTAGGTTGAAGGTTGGGGTGGATGGACCCTGCTGTTCATGTCCCTTGTGAAACCAAAAGTCAACCTTGACGTCTCAGTTTCACTTAAGTATGTAACACAACTTAAGACGGTTATATAATCTAAGTAACATAACTTCACTCATGTAGGGATCTTAACTTACACATCTACTGTACAGTACTTATTTTAACCCAAACCATGCACAAACTTTTCCTAAACCAAGAAACCGAAGTAGTTTTGGTGTCTGAACCTACCCACACTTTGACTGTTTCATGACATTAACCTAATGACAAAGACGGTCCAGTATGCCTGCAGCTGGTCCTCTTCAATGGACCTATATGTCATGCTGGGAGTCATTGCCAAACAACCTATTCTGCTAAAGTATGATGATGTGTTGCAAAATGATGTATCATCTTCTGATTTCTTCAGTTGAGCAAAAAGACTCCCTGTACTTTCACTATTTTTCAGCTGAGCAACAACATGAAGACACATTTTTGGAAATTAAGAACATCTGAGGAGTTAGAAAGAAGTGAGCTTACCAGATTTCTGTAGCCCGCTCCTCATCTCTGTTGCAGGCAAGCAGCTCGAGGCTATGTTAGCCGCTACGAGCATAGCACACCTCAATCTTGGACTGAACTGTTGGCGGTTGAGTTGCATTGTGTTTGATGCAGGCGCCAGGTTTTCACAAGGAAGCAAAGTCTGTGGGGGAAAAAAGATAACATTTCTGGTTCAGCTGCAACTGCCCATTATGAGTCTGACAGTGTTACAGGAGTGCAATGCTAAATCAGTGGAGTCCAACAGCAACAACAACAGCGGGAGTGATTACAGCACCATTCATTACTGTACATCTGTTATGGAGTCATTTTTGCAGTTAATTTGGCCCATCATTTCCATCAGTTATGATGACAAAGTGCTCAGACATCAGAGAGGTTGTAAACGAGCAGACCATGTGCTCAGCACTTTAAGGACCAGTGCACAGAATTTAGTGGCATCTCGCCGTGATGTTGTAAACTGAAACCAACTGAACACCGCTCACCCTCACCCTCCCCTTCCAAGTCTGTAGGAGAACCTACTGGGGCTGCGAAATTCATAAAAAATGCAAAAGTCCTCTCCAGAGCCAGTGTTTGGTTTGTCCATTCTGGGCTACAGTAGAAACATGGTGGTGCAAAATGGCAGCCTCTATTGAAATGGACCCATGTCCTCTGTAGATATAAAGGGCTCATTCAGGTGATTTTACACTAATGAAAACATACTTTTGAAAATGATACATCACTTCTGCCATATATGATAACAAATCCCCTTAAATCTTACACACTGGGCCTTTAAATTGATTAGTACAATGTTATTACCAATGGGGATAATAGTGAAAACCACAAAAAATAAAATCAAGGGATTACTTGCTTTAATTGTAGATTGTATATTAAATATGATTTCAACCTATTCAATATACAGTTGGTCATTTTGCTGCATATTGCTCCTTTAAAGATAATTAGTGTGACCTGGCTGCACACCCCCCGACAGATAAATCTCAGTGACGTTCCTTTCATCGCCATTGTTTTGTTTTTTGTCTTCTTCTTTTTTCTGAGTTTAATGTGACCTGTCAAATGTCGGCGACTTGTTGGTTTGTGGTTCGGACATGCCACTTAACTCTGCTGCCCCTTATATGGATTTACTGGGGCGTCCATATTCTAAATGCAAATTTCCTGGCACGCACATCCAATTTAAGATCAAACCCCATTTCAACAAAAATACTCTGGTGGGTAATTACAGACTTCTTTTTTTTTTCTCTTTCAGTCCATGTTTCATTATTTCCCCCCTTTTCCTCTTAGTGCTGTGTGTAAGAACAAATATAAATGTATTCTTTAAGCATTTATTTATATGAAATATATGTAATTTAAAAAATGTTTTGGTCTGCTCTAATTTTTTTTAAATTTCTCCACTTGCTATGTGCCAGAAAACAGCCTTGCCCCAGACAAGAATTCATAACTTCAAACAATTTAAAAATGTGTTAAAAGCCTTCAAAATCTAAAACTAACGCCGGTATCATAGATATACAAATGTGCTACGATAATCATCTTTGTTTTAAAATCGATTGTTTGAAATGAAAATGTTGGCCCTTTAAAGTTGCGTCCCAGATTTCTGTCAACAGATTTAATCAGGCATAAAAAAGGGTCAGGTATACCTTAAGGACCCCTGTCTCACTTCCTGGTTTAAAAAAGGCGTTAATATTGCTCAAGCACTGGTTAACTTTATATTCTTCCACAAATTCGTAAATAATATTGTTATCAGATCTGTCTCAATCATAACATATCAACTCTGTAGCCCTTTTTAATTCAAAGTTAAATAAGAATTATGGCTTAAAAATGTGTATTTTGATTAACATTAAGACTAAAAACTCTGAGCAACTTAAATTAAATGGCTGCTCACTACAACTATGCTGCGAAATGAAGAAATGTAACATTTTGTCAACTCTGTAAGATGTCAGCTCCGTCACATGGAAAATGATCATACATTTAAGAAAAAATTGAATCACTAGGAGGTTGGCCTGTTACAAGGTTTAATAGCCAAGAGTTTGATCTTTTAAAGTATATTTTCAAGCATAACCGAGGAGCAAAAATCAACCCCCCCTAAAAAATACAGGTTTATCACGATTCTCAAGAATGAGTGCTACACAAGTGAAGAAAACTCGTCACAGACTTCTTGCGAGTTTCGGTGCAGATGGATTTTTGGCAGCTCAGTGAAACTGCAGGAGAAGGGTCAGTGATGGAAAAATGTCAAGCATCGATTTGCGGGGTTTATGATCTCAGATGATATGAAACTGTTGAGGTTAGACTCTTTATGCTTTGAGAGAGAGAGAGAGAGAGAGAAAAAAAAAACTTTTAAGAGTCTCTGTCTGAGGCCTCTGTGATTTAGAACTGCAGTTTGTTTTGACGTTATGAAGACCAACAACTCTGTCCTCCCCATAAGAAGGCCGCACAGACAGAAGAAAGCATTTGTTGGCACTCGGCTTTTTCATACTTGAGAAATACAGATGCCAATTTGCTGGGTGAATTTCTTTGCATCTCAGAACAAATATTTTGTACTTGCAGTATGGTCCTGCTGTCTGTGTGTGCCTCTGCGCATGTTTGTGCATGTGTTAATTTGGATTTGAGTGCTTAATTGGATTTAGGATGCACTGCTGAGCGAAACGCCGCCATCTCCACGACTGACGTCTACTGTCGGCTCTGTGTTTGGACCCGGTTCCCTCTCACAGCCCATCTGCACCTCTCATCCTCTCCAAAAGCCATTATAATCCCACCAATCCCACAGCCTCTCACCATGACTGCCTCCTTTCTGGCAGCCCTGCCCTCCACATTAGGATTTGGAACTGGGCTGGAGGCTCCTCTTCCCCCCATTACCATCTCTGAGAAAGCTGATTCGCTGCTGTCACTGTGCCCTTTCCTCCTCACCGCTGGTAAATGCATTAGAGGCCGGGCCCGCCGGGGCCGAAGGAGCCGGCTTTTGGGGAGGTGGGTGGTAATTCGGTCGTGCGCCCTACTGGAAGAGTCGGATTTTATTGGCCCCTGGGGGCCTCTTTTAGCTTTTGTCCTCACTCATATGCTATTACAGAAAAACATCCAAAGTGAAGAAAAATTACTGATGGCTTTCTGTAAAATGTGATCTCACAGCTGAGGCCGGTAGACCAGTATTAAAAAAGAATCTGATAGTGGTGTTGGATTAAAAAAAAATAAAAAATAGAAAAGAAAAATAGTGTGGGGAGGTAAAATAAGTGCACAACCAAAAAGCCAGATGTACTCAAAGTTCTCATAAAGTCAAAATTGATGTCGAAGTGTTTTTATCACGATGTATTGCACTATAACTCACCTATACATCAGTATCCAGCACTGATCGAAAAGTCATTTTGTAGGTATTCTCGGGTATTTTTAATGATATTTCAGAGACTTTGGATCAGATTTGGGTGCCCAATATGAATATTCCATGATTCATCCTTTTTTTGTTTGTTTGTTTGTTTTTAAACAATTAAGTGAACCACAATAAATTCCTATATGAGCCTACAAGCGTATGTTTTACCAGTAAGACTCACGTTTTAGCGCCTTCCTTCGTAAATGTGAAAATATCAGGTTTTCACACAGTCAGAGAAAGTAAAGCTGATTTAATAACTGAACTATACTACTATTATGTGTGTCCACCTAGTTCAGTTATTAAATCAGCGGGCCTACATGAATTAGGGATTCATTTCAGCTACACCGGAGTTGGTGATCGTTTGAGACGTCTTTGATGAGTCTGATTTTGTTTCTGTTGAGTTTGAATGAAGCTGACGGTGATGATGTTTTCAAAAGGAGTTTGGTGAGTTTGGCAAGAGCAATTAAACAGCCATTTCCGGTTGAACAAAACGGATTTTACTCTTCAAAAAAGGTCTCATACTGCTGCGATCCTTTCCACGATGTTGCCGGGCAATCAGAATAACAATCGCAGCTGCCGTGCACCTGGATGAAGCGTCTGACAGCACGTCACCTGCACTCTTTTTCTATCATTATTCTCTGCTCCCATCACAGTTTTGTGGTTTGTGGTGAGTTTTTAGACTCGTTTTGCAAAGTTTACAGCCTGTCCTGGTGTTGCACCACTCTATGTGCAATGACGCAGCTAAAAAAATGAGATCTGAAAGTTGTTTACTGACCACTCTTTTTACACTCTCCCACTAATTAACCCCAAGTGCATGTTGCCGTGAAAATTATATTTATTTATAAAATTATATTTATGATTCCACTTAATTCTCATTAAACTGTTCTCCTCATGTATTTTCGTTACTTTCCATCTGTTTTATTCTGTAACTGTGATGCACACTGATCAACAAAGGGATAAAAAAGAAGAATACTGACTGAAGAATCTCAGTTGTTTGAGGAGTCTGTGACTAATGATGTAAATCGCTGACAATCGGGGGCAGCCCTGTTTCAAAGTTTGTTATTTTTGGTGGGCAGATAGCTCAGTTGGTAGAGCATTCCCTTTATGTACTGACGCTATGAGTCATCTGCAGCAGCCGCAAGTGCGACTTCCTCCTGTGACCCTTTGCTGCATGTAATCCCCCCAACTCTTTCCCCCTTTCCTGTCATATCTTCAAGTTTTCTATCAATAAAGCCATAAAAAAGGCCCAATAAAATTTTTAAAAAAAGTCATTTTCTGGAAAAGTGCTCGTGACTCATCCTGCACTCAGGGGTGTGCAATTTGCGTACAATGAAATGCTCTCTCTCTCGCCACCGGAGCAAATGTAAGTCCATCCGGTCCATTCACCGGAGTGAACTGGAGTGTTTCTGGGGTGGGATGACCAGACGCCCTCGTTTTCCGGGGACAGCCCCTGTTTTTGATGGCTTGTTTCTGGCTGAAGATGTCACCAGAAATGTCCCCGTTTTTAACTGTGTGTTAAAGAAGACTGGATGGGAAGAAGAATGACAGAGATGGAGGGGGAAAGATATAACAGAGCCTGCCAATTTACTATTCCAAACAATGCTTCAATGGGAATCTGTTAAACAAAGAAGAAAGGAAAAGACTGTGTTAGTGTAAACTATCATTTTCTGACACAGTTTACAAAGTTAGGCTACTTAGTTAGTACCCAATTTTATTTATTTAATTACATTTTTTTATTACAGTACAACAGTTACCATGGTCTAAATAAATTCAACTAGAAGTGTTCTGCTTTTTATTTCATTATAACACTGGATATTGTGATGATATATTGATCGCTGAACTGGAAATGTGTCCATTTTGAAATATAGTCACTTTGTTTTAGGGGCCATCCTCACAATACAAAAGCACAACTTTATAACTTTGCTGATTTGGTTGCAACTGGATTATATTTTATGGAGGAAATTTCACTCTGATGTTCTCTGACAGCTCAGCTTCAACTCCAGGTTTTTCATTTAGCTGTTAATCAGTTTCCTGGTGGACAGATAGCTTTAGCAGCTGACTTGTTGCTAAAGTAGCTAACCATGACTGTTAGCTACTGTTAGCTAGCAACGGGGGAAGGACTCAACAGCCCCTCAGTGAACATGGCAGGACTGGGATGAACACAGCCTCTCAAGCAGACAGAGAATACAGTACTGAGGTTGTTTCATAATCAGAAATACTTCATTGGTCCCCGGGGTGAAATTGGTTACGTTACAGTTTATGTTACAGTTTCTTGATGGAGAGATAGCTTTACTCCCTCCCTCCCTAAATATATATATATATTTTTTTTTAAAGTTATTTTTTTTGGCCTTTTGTGCCTTTATTTCCAGTGATAGCTGAAGAGTAGACAGGAAAGGGGGCAGAGAGAGGGGATGACACGCAGCAAAGGGCCGAGGGCGGGAGTCGAACCAGCGGCCGCTGCAGAGGACTACAGCCTCAATACATGGGTCGGACGCTCTACCCACTGAGCTAAACGTCCGCCCTCCCTCCCTAAATATTTAATATGCATAAGTTAGGGATTAAACAATTACTTTTTTTAATGATGAACCAAGATAAAATTCTAGACAGTTAGCATTACCATTTCAAATTTGAATTATCATTAAAACCATGTTTGATTTCAGTGTGTTTATCAGTACAGTTTAAATATTTTCAACACATTTTAACAAAACCACAATAAGACTGATAACCATGATAATTCTGCTCACTATAATCATGATATGAATTTTTTATAGCATTTCATCCACAGTAAACATTAAGCACTCTGCTAGCTGTTTCATGGGAACTTTATGTCACTTTCTTGACTAAGTCCATAAATTAGTCATTTTATTCATTAAGATAAATTGGTGGTCTGGTGTTGCTCTACATGTTTGTCCTTGTTTCACTCTGGTCCGAGTCTTTTGAAAACAGCTAGAAGCTCCTGCTAACAGAGTACAACTCTGACTACAGCTACAGTAGCTCTGGATGTGAAGGCTGGTCTGGGGTCAGCACATAAGAGCACCACACTGACACCGAGCCTACAAAGGGCAGCCAGTCTGTCTGTTTACA
>JAJHUR010139814.1:0-24102 GCA_027495735.1 Lutjanus campechanus
ATTCCATTAATTTGAAGACATTTTGAGTGTGAAAAATAAATTACACTTCATAATTATGTCAACATTATCCTGTTTGACAACATTTTACATTGTAATGTGATTGTAAATTTACATATAAAGCTTCTCATCATTCATTCAGTCATCTATTATTACCTGCTGTCAGGTGTATCGGTCATATATCTGCACATGCAGGTTTATGAAGTCTCTGTCCAGGTGAACATCCTCACTTATTCTGTCCTCTGTCTCTGTGATGAAAACTTCCTCTTAACTCTCTCCTCTTGCTGCTGTCATCGATCGCCCCTTACTGTGGCTGTGGCAAGTAATTTTTTTTCTCTGAAGTCATTTTCATATCAAGACATTTCCTCTTTATTTGAATGGCAGTCTGACCCTCAGGTAACACAGCATTAACAGCACTCACTTTTCCTGTTTCTTTACTTTAGCAGGTCTTTTAATTCCACTGCTGATGTGACGCACACAAAATGTATGGTCACATTTTTTTTTTGTAATTTTGTTAAATGTAATAATTTTAATAATTCGATTTTTATTTCTGTGAGGAAAGCACTTGGATGTGAGCTGTAAGGGTTAATTATGGCTTCTTGGCAAGCCTTCTCTGTAACACAGTTGCATATAAGTAGCACCAGTAGGAGGCAGTGTGGCGCTGTGTTTCTCCAAGAGATCCTCCTTTCCCAGCGGTTTCTCCTGCTTCCTCATTCAACGGAGCGAAGCTGCACTGAACTGACTTCCTGTCGCCTGTCTCCCGTTCTTATCTCCTGTTTTAACAGGTTTGTGAAGTTTTTATACTTGCATAACTACATACACATGTTGTTAAACACCTAAAAATGAGTGTGGGATTGATTTTCTGAGGGTAATTAGTATGTTTATATGTGTTTTCTGCCAAGTAGAGAAAATCGTTTTCCCTTTTGTTTTTAGTGTGACCTAAGATGGCGCTGCCCATATACGTTTAATTGAAATGAACACGACATGCAAAGATGGTCTTGATGTAGGCTCCAACACATTTCATTTGGGTTAAAAAGAATATTTCATTGGTGTGATCGCTTGTTGAGATCCCTTTATTGCCGATGTTATAGTATTTATGTATTCCTGAATGTTTTTTTAGCACCTTGAAAGGTTAAGTCGCAAGTCTTCAGCTCATATGTTCCTTCGAGACTGACATGCAGATGTCGTTGTTGGTTGTTTTATTTTTCTCCACTAAATTGTGCAGTATTGTGAACTAAATGTAAATACAGCTCAGTTTAAAGGCTGAATGTTGACAAATTAATACAGTAATAGACTGGCTGAATTCCATTATTTTCTTATTGTAAAAGAAGACTGTTTTACTTGAAAGTAAAGGAAAGAGGATTGTAACCAGGTTAGGTATTTTGTTTTATTTTTGATATTGTGAATTCTTGTACAGATAAAGTCATAAAGAGGAAAAGACATATATAAGAAATATATTTTGCATGTTGGCAAATAAATTCAACGGAGCGAAGCTGCACTGAATTGACTTCCTGTCGCCTGTCTCCCGTTCTTATCTCCTGTTTTAACAGGAATCTTATCTGTCTATGGGTTCTCAGCCTGAGACCTGTAACAGATTAGTAGTCTCTAATCCACACAGCATGATGCCTGAACATAAGACTTTCACATTAGAATGTCTGTTCTGCCTCTGAACTCACAATTTCTGAGACTGAGGTCCGTCTTCTTTCTCCCTGAGATAATTGGCAAGTGACAGTTCATGTGTGGCTTCACAAATTGACTAAGCCAAGCATCAGGGTGCCAGACAGCAGCCATCCATGCCATGGAAAAGCACATTTCAAAGTGAAAGTTCCAAATCTGTAGCACATATGGTTGATTTGTTATGAATTTTTAAAGTTTTGAAATTTAGAGGCTTGCTGTAGCGCCACCATCAGGACTATTGTCTTGTGTTTCCAGTTGAGGACATCTGGCACGGGACTGGACCTTTGTGCAAAGTTTGGTCATTTTTCATGCATGAGAAGTAGGATTTCCTCGGAAGAAGAAGAAGAAGAAAGAAGAAGATCATGCAGGATAACAATAAGGTCCTGGCAGCTTAGGCTGCCCGGCCCCTAATTAATGCTCTTGCAGTAGATTTATTATTTTATTCACATTCCTTAGAAGTCACCAGAATGCAGGAAACAAAGTCTCTGAAACTCAAGTTTCTTTGGTGTCGAAATCCTCCCTATTTTTGAGGTCTCAAGCTTGGTAATTATGGACGAGTGTCCCAGTGGAAGATGAACATGTTGCCACTATTGAAGTTTGCTGAAACTGTTTGAAAAAGTTATTTTGTCTCAGACCTGCTGCTGCACCAGTACATTCCCCAAAACCACTAAAATGTTGATTTACCTGACTTTATCAGGGTTTTATTCTAATAAATAACTAAGGGTCACTCTACATGGACAACAGTTACAACCTAAAACCATATCACAAATTAAATGCAAGGAAAAAAATATGCATTACATGACTTGGGACATTCACGTGAACTTTCCCAAATTTTCTTCTATTTTCCAAGTTGTTGTTCCGATTAGTCCAACATGAATGCAGGATTACTTACCACCTTAACTACTTCCTGTGCTGGGAGATAAAAAGGGGAAAACCTACAAGTCTGATGTTGGCATCAGACTTAAATCATGAGATGCAGAATCATCTATTGAGATCATAATTCACAGGATACCTGGCTTGATCCTCAGAGGATATTAGAATTTTAAAATAAGATGTAACTCCATCCCAGCACTAGTGGTGTTGAAAGCAGGGATTTGACCAGTTGTCCTCACTCTGACGTTTATATAACAATTCTTGCATGCACAGGTTTACCAAATTCTTCACGTCCATGTAGATAGTAATCATCAAAATGTCAGATGTCTCCTTACAGAATCTTGCTTCTTCCCACAGCTGTTAACTGATGAGTAAAGGTATAAACTCTCCTGAGTTCTTTATGTGACAAAGTGTCCCTCTTCAAACTGTAATCTCAGCTCAGGGAACATGTAAAATGTGCTGACGCTCACGTCTGAATTCTAATAATGGAAACACTTTGAAAGACTTAGAGAGGAAGTTCGCTTTCCACTTATGCTTTTAACTTGTCCCTCTTTCTAAACGGCTCCCTGAAAGGCGTTTCTGCTTATAATGATGTGGAGAGGTTCGACTGCTTGAGGAAATCTGCTAACACGGATGCATCGTCATGTTCCCTCAGAGAAGGGCAGGGCGGGGGGGCGGAGGGGCAGGTTTGGAGGTCAGGAGGAGAGTCGGGGGATCAGTGCTCCTGAAAACTCCTCACGTTTCCTCCTCCCGGGTACCTGAATTTTCTGGGTCGCTGGACGAAACCTGTGAAGCACAACAGTTCGCCCAAATACACTGATCCACAGATCTGACCAATGAATTTAACTTAACTGGTTCTATACTTAACTCATAGTGTACTTTACTTTTCCAATTTTATTTGTACTTTTTAATTTCAGTTTGAATAGTTTTGTGATTTGTATATAATAATCTTCCTGTAAATAATTCTTGAGTTTAACTTTAACCTTTTAACCTTTTAAGTTATTCTCTTGTTCCACTGCGCTGCATTACCGAGTCAAATTCCTGTGTACTTTGTACATTTGCCGAATAAAGCTGATGAAAAACTAAAGAAGCAATGCAATATTAAAAAAATCTTATTTTGGTCTATTTGTCATGTTTCCTCTGATGCTGCGCAGGTTTTCTGTAGTTCGGCAGGAAACTAACACATGATTTGGTTCAACGATTGGATGATCTTGTGTGTTTTTGTTTTCTTTCTCTATATCGTAGCACCCGATATTCATGGGTGTTGTTTTTTTTTATTATATTCGGTAACTGTCAATGAAAAATAAAACTAGCAGCCATCTCTGGTTCAGTGTCAGCTCACATTTTGTCCTCCGGAGCCATCACACATCCAAGAGTGCCAATATTCAGCCGTAATCATGCCAACTGAGCTGGCTGTGACTCAATCATTTTCACAATGCTGCATGTTCTTCTAATTACTTGCAAGAAACCTTTTCAAAGTGGGAAAGGTGTGTGTAATCGTAGATGGGAGTAATCAAAGGAGTGACTAATCACATTCACAGTGACCATTTTTAGACTGCAAATCAATGACAATCAGGGCAGGAATTTCATGGGGGTCACGACAGTCTCGGCCACCGTGTCCCTTCAGTTTAACCCCCTTAAACCCCTCAAAAAATCACAAGTTCTCTTCTGTCTTTTTACTTTCAATATGGTTGTTAGATACCACCGACTTTTGTCAGAGCTTGGGCAACAGTTTTCCATTTTTATTTTTATGTTGCACTATTAAATTTATTTAGCAAAAAACCCAGAGGGCTTATTTGAAGCCTCCACCTTAATAAAATTTTTCACAGTTATTAAGAACCGAAATAATACAGAAAAATAAAACAAGTGATGGCAAACTAATAGTAACAAAATATGTTTGATAGTAACAAAAATAAACAACAGTGATAATATCCATTTAAAAGCAGAAAATGTGAGTATGTGAGTGTGTGTGTTAGTACACTCGGGCGTGTGTGTGTGAGGGGATATTAATTCATACTGTACTGACCCCTGCATCACAATAAGTAAAACAATTAAAACAGACAATAATACCTGAGGGAAAAGCAGTTACAAAACAGCAGGACTCTTTTGATAAAACATGTTCAGACAAACAGTTAACTTTTGAAATGAACTCATTGTGAATGGTCGGGGATCGACAAGTTAGTACTTAATATTAATACATTAGAAAAAATTAGAGTGAAAATTAAATTATCCTCAGCCCTTGAGTTAACAAATTAAAAGTTTGATGGCTGCGCTGCCCCGACATTTGGTCTTTTTACTATCAAAAAACTGACACCACAAAAGGCCAAGTGGCCCCGAAAATGACAATAAAGTTATACAATTAGGTGTCTTTATAAACTTATAAGCTTCATTGCTGAGTAGACAACATTAGCATTAACAGCTGTTTACTCACCGGTCCAGAGGAAACGCTGCAAGTTCAACATCAAACTTCATCCTGTCTTCAGCAGTGGAAAGTAACACCAATGTTAACTTGTTTTTCGTCTATCTTTCACTTTCTTTCTTGGCCTCAGGACAGCATTACGTCCTCTCATGAATGAATGAATGAATGAACCTTTACTATATCGCACCTTTCATGTATAAAACACAGCTCAAAGTACTTTACAATTCAGCAGCAACAACAACAAAAATCACTCACAAAACAAAATTTAAATCCAAGCACATACACAAGGAGGAGTACGTATAAAAGATCTAGTCTACAGCTGGTTATTAGCCATATTAAAAAGATATGTTTGGAGTTGTCGTTTGAAACTGTCTACTGAGTCAGCGAGGCTAATGTTTAAAGGGAAAGTGTTCCAAACTTTGGGGGCGTAATGGTTAAAAGCAGCTTCACCAAAGTGGTGACCCCGGGGAGAGTTGAAAGAGCAGCTGTGGAGGATTTAAGGGTTTGTGGAGGATCATAAGATTAGAAGGAGTCTGTGATGTAAAAGGGGGCGAGGCCATTTAGTGACTTAAAAACTAAAAGAAGCACTTTAAAATCAATCCTAAAAGATACGGGGAGCCAGTGTAGATTACGTAAAACAGGAGTTATATGATGTCTCGTCTTAGTTTTTGTTAAAACAGCAGCATTCTGAATGGTTTGTAATTTTGCAGCGGCTGCTTTTGGTAGGACGGTGCTCAAGAACTTGGATCATTACGACAAACTTTTTCTTCCTTCGTTTTGTAAAAAAAAAAGTTAAATAGAAAAGTTAGAATATTCTGTCCCTTGTTTTGCTGGGGAGGCCTACAACAAACCTTAGAAAATTAGCTGTGACATTTTATTTTCTTCGTATCTTTTACACTTAAACATAAAAGCAGAAGACGTTGCCGTCCAGCCAGAATCCAAAACTAATTAGAGTTCCTAAATAATTAATCCAGGAGAGCAGCTGTTATTAGAGTTGTTGTAATGACTCACATTAGTCACAGAGGTTTTGTCTCTTTGCTGGTGGACCGATGTAATGTGTTTGACAATCAAACTGGAGTAATGTCTCAGTAAGGACATTAGTTCAGGCCGAAAAGGTCAATAGTGACCAGCTTTAATCTCCTCGTGATCACTGATAGAACATCGCTCATGTCAGACTGGAGCAACATGAACGCTTCATGAGAACAAACACTGAACAAACACAGACAGAAACGGTACATGCAACACATTAAAAAACACACTTAAACAGTTCGTTTTTATATCCAGTGACACATAAGAACTCAGACTGCAGGAAGTGATGATCCACGCCACTTTAATATGACAAATGCTTTTATAAAATGTCAAGGTGGCGACTGCAATTTCTTTATTTTTGGAGACAGATTTGTCACTTTTCCTTTTTATATAAAAGCTGTTGAAACGTCATGTGACATTAAAGAGAGGCTTAACTTTGGCATTTAATTGACAAGCAATTTTGAAAACCACTCTCACATTATTTACAACATATATTACATTTTCTTTTTTCAGCTCTTTCAACATGTTGAAGCTGACTGAGCTGTCACGGAACTGTCGATGTTCAAATGTACTTTTCTCTTTTAACGTGCATAAGTCTTAAATATTCTCAGAAAAAGTGTGAACATCTGCAATCCCAAGACAACTGGACCGACTCTGCGTGATGTGATTGAAAGCTGGTAGTAAGATTATGTTTTCTGTCTCAAATTGTTGCTAAGTAGGCAACAATATCAGAATAGCATAACAGGCAGTTTTATTCCTAAGTCATTACTTTTCCAAATATTTTATGCTTACTTAAAATTGTGGTGGACATTGTAAGACAGAGAGAAAAGTCTCTTCTGCATCACTTTAAGCAAAACCACTCGTGGCAACACAAGAGACGAGTTTCTACAATCACAGATCAGGACATTTAAGGACTGACATAAGTCCCACTGCTCATCTTACTTATAAGAGACGATAACTGAGGTTAAAAACCCTCCTGGTACAGGAGGCTTTGGCTGTTTTCCACAGTCCTGCTGGTTTCCTATCCTGCTTTACTTTCACCTGATTCCCCTGGTGATAGTCTGGTTAGGACCAGAGCCACCAGACAACAGGCACTAATCCAGGTTTCAGTTGATATTTGTGAAGAAACAGCGCCATCTTCTGGTAGCAGCTGCAGTAGCACAGCAAACACTGGTACACAGAGAGGGACCCATGTTGAGGGTCAATTTTTACATCACATTTCTGCGCGATCAGCACAGTTATATTTGATTTTGCCAGTGGAGGGGACTAGTTGAGCCCATCTGGGACTTGTTTCATTAAACAAATAAATTTAGTCAATTGCAGAAGCCACAACAACAGTCTGCACATGGATGAGAGCAACACATCCAGGTACTTTGCCCCTGCATCTTGCCCCCTCCCCATTTTGGGTGAAAACAGCCACTCTAATTTGACTGGCAGTAAATATAAATTCAGAGGTCTTTGCCAGTTTAAATGCATAAAATAAGAAAATTGTATCGCTGTTTAGCTATTAGGAACCCAAATCCTCTGACCAGTCAGGTGAACAACTATGTCATGTTTTTGCCGATCAATGATTGAAACAGGCGTCCTTTCCATCAGAGTGGACAAACCTGACCGGACAACTACCTTACTGAATCTTCAGGGAATGTATTTCAGACATCTTTCAGTTTTTATATCATCAAGACACTTTACTTTGCTGTTTTGGTACTGTTGAACCAAACTCCTAAAAACAGGTGTTTTATGGCAGGGTTACATTTTTCATAGTAAAATCTCTAGTCACACCATCACTAAGACTCTATTCTGATTCAGTTTGATCGACAGACACAATCGGCACATATCATTTACTCAGTAACATCATTAACTAACCTGTGATGAGGACTGAACATGTGGCTGCTCTCATCCAGACAGCACCGGTAGAGGAAGATTTCTGAAATCTAATATCAGGTTGCTTTCATGAAAATCTGGTAGCTTATTTCTAAATAGCCACAGAGTGTTAACGCAGCAAAGATAGAGAGAACCAATGAGACGATTATATACAGTAAAAGAGAAGTCAGGTCATTCAGGAGGAATAATTCCTCTTGAAAATGAGGGTAGAACCACAGCATAGTTTTCCTGTCAGATGACAGAATCCCAAAACGGTTAGCTCGTTGTTGTATAAGTGAAATAGAAAACATTTTGTGCCATGCACTGATGGCCCCGGGGTCAGAGACAGGTAGATTCAGCACAGCCTCGGTTCACCCACACAGGTGTTTTCACTTACAGTATTGTCCCCTGGTTAGAGCTGGTCTCGGGACTGTGGGGGGGCGTGGACAAACTGTGTCACACTCAGTTAAGTTGCACCTGTTAAGCTTTGGAAATCCTGACCTTTAACCCACATTGAGGTTAAAGGTGTATCTTTTCCAGAACGAATCCAATTATTTTTTATCAGCACACTGAGTTTGGTGACCTCAGTTTATTACCAGCCTGAGGGCACAAATTAAGAGGAGTGACCGTCACCTTCGAAATGATTCACACGTCTTTGCTATTGTTGAGGCTGTAACGTCGGCCTCTCAAAGTTGAACTCGACATGAAGAATGGACACAAATTCATGCATGTGTGACAGGAGCATGCAACCTGAGCAAAGATCCAATTATCCATAATTGGTGAAAACACCTGTGTGAGTGGGTGAAGGATCTAATTTCTAATTTGTGATATTTTTAAACTGTTGCGTTCACAAATTCATGGTGTTTTTGGGCACAGCAGTGGCTGAAGTATCTCAACAACAATAAACCTTTTTCACAGCAGCCATTTTGACATGAAACAGTGTAAACACAGGTGTTACAGGTGATACCAATGAAGGTTCTGTTACATTCAGGTCAAACAGAGTCAGAGGGCTGTTATTGTTCATTTTGGCTCACTGGAAAGGCTTTGCTACACTAAACCGAACAAGAATTAAATTAATATCATCAGTAACACCTGTGTTAATGCTACAATTTCACGTGGCTGCTGAAAAAGGTCTATTGAATAAACTGTCATGAAACTTTGTGCAGTAATTTGTGGTCCCCTGAGGATGAATCCTATTGATGATTTTAATCTAGAGCTGCCAAGAAGTTCACATTTTTGTATTTTAATGAAATATCTCAGCAATAACTTTAATAATTTTAGTAAAGACATAAATGTCCCCTCTGTATAGATTTTAATAATTATATATATTAAAAAGCAACTCATCAAAATAACTGTTTGTTTAGTGGCATCATCAGGTCGAAATTTTCATTTGTTTTTGATTTCTGACACTTTACAATGATTCGCATGTTGACATATTTATTCCATATCAATGTTTCGGTCGGTTTCATCAGGTTTTGGTAAACGTTGATATTGAATAAATCTGTCGGCAGATAGTGAGAAAGTGTCACAGATTCAGGTGCGCAGAGATTTTTTTTCAATATCCCTGATTTATGACCAAATATCTGCAAAACGTTCCCATCAGCCTCAGCTACGCAGTATGCTAACATGCTAAACTAAGACGAGGAACATTTTGGCGTGTTAGCATTGTCATTGTAAGCTTGAAAGAATAAAACATTCAGTAATTTGGAGGTGAATGGATTTTGTTTGCCGGTACTTTCAGTGTTTCAGTGTTTCTTTATAGAAACAATGTTCCTAGTAACTCTAATGACATCGTTTACATGGAGATCTGGGGATTATTCTGGAAAATAATTTCCGGAAAGACACCTTTTTTTTCAATTGTATTTTTTAAGACTGTGACCATCACAGGACAGAATATCAGAACGACTGCACACTGCAAGTGGTTAAATGCACAATATGTAATTTCTGCTGCTAGGAGTCGCTCTCACATCGAAACAATAACAAGAGATGTCATTTGATGATGTCACAAAGGGACGTGGGATCACAGGAGTTGTCGTCTTCACTCACAACAACTGCATATCTGATAAGAAGCTGTCTTGCATGACATTAAAGTTTTATTCACACGACGTTTAGTCATGTTTGTCGACTTCCCTCCTCGCTCTCTGATGTATCCTGTGTTTCCCCGCAAGTAATAGCATCAGGTGACCACATGAAATGCACCGTTACCTTCAATAAAATTATGGATTTACGCAGGACCATATCATTTTATGTTTAAATGGGAATACATATCTGTCTTTTTGTATTTGGACAGACATTTCTGTTTGTCTGTCACTTTATTCTGTAAAGTAACCTGGTCTGGAGAAATCTCATTAACATCAGTCCCACAGTGACGCTGCTGGCTTGCAGAGCATGTTTTCCTTCCTTCGGGTAATTGACATCCCAATAAAATTATGTGCAATCTGATAAGTGCACTTGGGAATTTGGAATAATTGCATCTCCGTTCTTGTTCACGGCTCTGATGTGTGCATCCATAAACACACAAAACCAAAACGTGTTCGTAAAGATCTAAAAACGAAAACGAAGGTTAGACGCCTTGAGTTATATTTGAATTACATTTCAACCTAATGGATTTCCATTTATGCTGCTGTGTTAACTCAATACTTGAGTCATTCATATTGAAAATACAGAACCCAATTACATCTCTTGCCCAGAGATATGCATGATGGATCCTTTTCATAAGGTTTATAGCTTACAGAGTCTGAATGGAATCACTGGAGCATTACCATGATTTATAAACACAGGATGTCACATTTAAAAAAAAAACATTTTAAGATTCAGTGTTTAATGGACCTGTGACACAAAGGTTCAACTGATTTTTATATTCAGCTGAGAAAATGCAGATCCAGTGAAACAGACACTATTATTCGAAAAATTGTACAGATTCAGTCTATCTTCTAACATTCAAGGAGAATAGCTTTGAGGGGGAGGGAAGAAGAGGTCGAGGTGATGAAGGGGTCGGCTTGTCCTCTAGCTGCAGGGTTAGGAACCTGAGGGGCATGTCTCAGGGTTGGGGTATGTCTCAATGAGCTTCTGTGCTTCATCTCCCCGAGGTTCCTATAAAAGAAAGTAAGTATTGTCCCTAATATGTTTGTCTTTGGGAGGAAATCGGAGCACCTGGCGGAGACCCAGGTGGACATGTGGATGGTGAATTCATTTCCCGTAGACTGAACCCAGGACGTTCTTGGCCACCGTGCCAAACGCTGAGCTGCCTGCTACCTGCTGGGAAAAAAACAAAAACAAGAATGGGTTCTCGTGGGGGAGGGGTTTATAAGATCTGAGACAAACCAGAGAGGGTTCGGTGTCCTTATGGACAGGTGATTGGAATGGAGAGGTGCAGGTGGCTGATTAACAAACCACGGATGATTTGGGTTTCTGTGCAAACAAAAGGTTTATTTCTCCCAAATTCTGTTGACAAATGTGTTAACATCCATGTTAGTGAGCATTTCGCCTTAGCTAAGATAACATATCCACCTCACAGGTATAGAGATGCTGATTAAACAGCGGGATTATTGCACAGGTGTGCTGTGAACTGGTCACAATAAATGGCTACTCTAAAATGTGCAGCGTGATCACACATGCCATAGCTTTCTAAGGAGTGCGCAGTTAACGTGCTGACATGCACCAGAGCTGTTACCCCTAAATTAAATGTTCATTTCAGTAATAGAAATTCACAAATCCACATCTGGCTTCTTTACTTGCAAAATCATCTGAGGCCAGAGACTCAGACAGCTGATGCACCACTTTGGTTTGCAAAAACAAAGAATTTCTGTGCACAGTGTCAGAAACCATCTCAGGGGAACTCATGAGTGCTCTTCATCCTCATCGGGGTCTTGACCTGACTGCAGTTTGTCATTGCAGTCGTCCTGAGGGGGAAAATGTTTGCCTTTGATGGCATCCTGAACTTAGGAGAAGTGTTCTCTTCATGGATGAATCCTGGTTTTCACCATGGGTCTTCAACAGAGGGTCTGCTGCCCTTAGGGGGTCCTCAGAGTTACTGCATGGGGGCCTCCAAAATATTGTTTGTTTAGTTCTTTTGTTTGCTTGTTTGTTTATATTTAAATATGTAAATATGTGTGAAAATAAACATGAATCCATCATCATTTTAACATAGATAAATCCTCATTCAATCATGTGAGCCAGCTAACCTACAAAAATAATAGCATTTAGCTACGTATTATCGAAACATACTGTCCAGTTAGCTGTATTAGCCACAAAGGATCGTTTTGAAACTCAAGAAAGAGACTCTGACACGCCCTTCACCTCAGCTAAAGTGCAGAAGGTGAGACTGATGCAGTAAACATTAGCCATGCTACAGCTGCTGCTACAGGCAAACACAAACGAGAGATGAACAAAAATATTCAATGCATTATATGTAGCAGAGCCCCATGGTAGCTGTGGGGTCATGGTGCGCACAAACACAGGTGCATTATACCGACGGCAATTTGAATGCACACTGTGACGAGATCCTGAGGCCTGATGTTGTGTCATTCATCTGCTGCCATCACCTCATGTTGCAGCATGATGATACACAACCCCATGATGCAAGAATCTGTTCCCAGTAGAATGTTTTCACTGCAGCCATACTGACATGATATAGTAAACACAGGTGTTACCAATAGTACTAATTAAGTCCTGTTTCATGTGGTGAAGCAGAGCCGTTCCAGTGAGCCAACACGCACAACGGCAGCAGTCTGACTCTGACCTGAATGGAGCAGAACCTTAATTAGCATCATTACTAACACCTGTGTTTACACCACTACTTCATGGCAGAATGGCTGCTGTGAAAAGGGTTTATTCTTACCTGACCTGTAAACTCACCAGGTATGTCGCTCATTGACCATGTTTGGGATGCTCATGATGGGCGTGTGTTCCTGTTGCCTCTAAATGCCAAATCCAGCAGCTTCACACGAATGGGCCAACATACAGCACCAAAGGTCACAATCAACCCTTATGCGAAGAGGTGTCAAGCATCATGAGGCAAATTGTGGTCACATCAGATACTATGGGATTTTTTTTGTAAAAACAGTTGTGCATATAGAGGCATGTTGTGTTTATACTTGTATTAAATGTAGGACTGAACAATTAATCGAAATTTTATCAAAATCGCAATATGGCCTGCAGCAATTAACAAGTTGTAGGAGGTGCTATATGTGTTAAACGCTAAATGTGTGTCAAACTACCATTTTAAATTAAATATCATGCTGCAGAAATGTCCTGGCTTACACATCATATTTTTACATGCTTCAGAAAATATGTTTGTTTGGTACAGATTCTAGCAAAATTAAATTAAAAAAAAAATTAATGATGTTTTAAAACTATGTGTCATGTTTCCTTCTAATTTTGCAAATTATATCACAATTGCAGTACCAGTCAAAATAATCACAAGTAGATATTTTTTCAAAATTGTTCAGACCTAAATTAAAAGATATTATTAGTGCATATAATGCTGTCAATTAAATTAAATGTTTCTTACATTACATCTCTTTTGATGGATTATTATTATTACAGAGAGCACAATAACCAGTTTATTTTTTATCTGACTTAATCGTATATGCCCTGCTTCTGAAATCAGATTTCCAGTAAAACTCTCCACTTGAAACTAAGGTAGTTGAAATCTCTGGTACATCATCAGCTGCATCACATGGACTTTTTAAGATCAATAAATGTATCCTGTAACATGTGCAGGTTGAGTATGAGATCTGCAGAGAACTTTAATTTTTATTATAATAGATAGAAATCATGGTGCCCACTGATTACTCATCTATTCTGCTTCATTATCCAGTGTTTGGTAATAAAAGCAATCAAAGAGGAGAATACCATCAGTGTTGTCTGTACATTAAATGTAAACATTCATTAGCATCTGTCTGTATAATTTATATTCAACCCATCAGAGAAGATCCATTTTATTGAACAGCTGCTTTCACTGGAGAGAAATCGAACAATATTCTGTGAGTAAAATAATTAGTTTGGTGTACTGCAGCACTGGTGCGTCACTAATCCTTATACAACATTAACAAAGCAGAACCTTATCACAGTGTGTGGTAATTGGTACCGCAGTGTAATTAAATCATTGCATGTTGTGGAGGTTGTATGGGCTCCTACATAGAATGACACAGTAGTAAAACACATTAATCACATTTTACAGTTCAGCTGCACACAAATGTTACAGTCACAGGTGAAAGTCGTGCGTCTGACAGCGAGCGAGCGGCATGTCGGGGCTTAATGAGACTTGGATTATGCCAGACGAGAAGTATGGAGGCATTTTATGTTTTATTTTTGATTGATGATTTTCCATTTGGTCGCTATTCACTTCACTTCTTAACACCGTTTTCTTGTGAAACTCCAGTTTTGCAGACTAACAAAATAAACCCGACCTTCAGTTGGCATGAGTTTGAGTAGATAATGACTGAATTTTAATTTTTGGGTGAACTATCCCTTTAACTTAGTTTGTTGATTTCTCAACAGACAAACTAACTTCATGTGTCATGACGCACACTTGGTCCATTGTACATACATGTATATAGTTTCAGTTAACATTATGTTTGGGTTAGATAAATGAAACCATGTTTGTTAAAACGGCCCTAATTTTTTATCCTGACATTTTCATCCTCTCTCAAGTTTTCTCTTAAACCTACACTGATCAATATCTTTATTATGTCAGCATACGCCTGCATGATCATATGATTGGTCATGTGTGTGCATGTGGAAGTATTAAATCTATCCATCCAGGCTCAGTTTTAAAGCTACAGTTTGTCAGGAAGGGAGCTAAATAACACTATCGTCAGGATAAATTTTGTTGAGGGAAAAACTGGCACCTCAAGAATGAAAATAGGTCCTGTGAGCCCCCAAGAGTCTCTCCCTGAACAGGCGCGCACGCTTATTGTTAATCCCAGAAAATAATGCCGTTTTTGTGTATTCATCATAAATGTGTTATTTCAGTCTATACTAAAAAGAATGTATGTAGATGTATTTTAATATTCATGCATGCTGGGGTCCCGAAACAGAACCGGAATTGTTGCATAAATTGGATACGACTGGAAAACTGAGACTTGTGGGTTCAATAAGAACAACTGTATTAATGTTTGATGATGTTAGTGCCAATATTGTTCAACTGGAGTGAGACTGCCTGTTAAAACTTGAATATGATCGTGGTTTTAGTTGCAGAGTTGGGAAGGTTACGTTAAAAATATATTCCAGTACAGTTGATGATTACCTGTTACCGGTTACTTTTGGTTCGCCTCAATATAAAATATGATGTTTGCCAAATATAAGGTTTTTATGTTTGCTGTTAGGTTTCTAGTTTGTCAAGTCATTCCTTCTTTTGTTGTGCTAAATTTTTCATAGACTGATTTAAAGACGAAAAAAGAAAGAAAGAAAGAAGCCAAATTTCCATCCAGTCAAAATGTGACTTCATGATAATAAACTTCAAAGTAAAACTATGAAGTAAAATGAAGTAAAACTATTTTATTTTAAAATTGTAATCCTGCTAAGCATCCTAAACTTTTACTCAATGTATCTGTAATCTGATTATGTCTTTTCTTTATACAGCCACCTTTTTAGTATCCAGATTACATAATCCCATTACAAGTAATTGTAAGTACTCCAGCAAATATCAGGTGTAAATTATTCAGAATTTCAGCTTGAGTAAATTTCGATATCGTAAAGCCTCCTGATTGCTTGTAATGTTTTTTATTTTTTAAATGAATATCCACTCCTCACCACCTGCTCGACACCAAACAGCAGACACAGTTATTTGGTGGAAGAAGTGGAGCATTAAGCAGCTAAAGAGCAGATATTTCCCTCAGGAGCTGATAGACAGAGTGAATATTGGATTTACATTCATCAGGTGGACACAAACGTGACTTCAAATTAATGCCAATGTTGCTCTGAAGCTGCTGCATGTTTGTTCAGCTCAACTCTATATAAAAAATAAAATAAGGCAATTTTTTGTCTTAAATGTTTCACGTAGCTAATACAGCCGTAAAAAACTAATCTTAACATGTAATGAACACTTGTGGCAATCAGCTCCCACAATTATGTTGAGTTGATAAACTTGGAGGTTTTCAGAACTGAAATATTTTGAGTTACATGCACTCTTTGATTATAGTTAAAATTATTGATGAGCCAACTGAAACGGTTAATGACCAAAATCAAAAATTATGAGTTTAATAAACACACAAGGAAGAAAATTCTCCCGGCATTCAGCATTAGTAGAAACACTAAACAAATTTAAGTTGACTACGAATAATTAATCTGAGCATTCAGTTTTACAGTGTACTTTTAAAAAATTGCCTAGAAAACGGTAAGTAAATGTGACGATTCCTCTGAACTTACGTTTATGATCTACTTGTTAAGTGCAGTTAAAATTTAGTTGTACTTACTTAGAAGTTGTTCCAACTTAAAAATGGCGAGTTAATTAACTTTTTCATGTGGAACAAATCCATTCTGCCACACTAACAAACCATTTAATTCAAACATTAAAATACATGAGCTCTTTGCTTGTTTGATCAATTATGTTTCACATAATTCTCAGTATATTCATATTTATATTTAATGTCTGCTAATCAAATGGGGAGATGTTACGTTTTATGTTTTAATCAATATTTGTACAGCTCTGGCTCATTGTATAGGTGTCATCATGAGGTAAGAGGGCCTGATTATGCTTTTAATATGAGAGTGCAGCTCATTTGGGGATTTACTGAATCCCTAATCAATAATAAGAGCGCGGTAATACAGTCAGACTGGAGGGCAGCAGCGGGGAGCATCAGTCATACAGCTGCATTTCATCACAGGGTCAAAGGTTAACAGCTGACCCACTAAACATCTCCTCTGGGCGGTCACTAAATGTCTTTCTCTCTAACTGTCTGTCTCTGCTGCTCCTCACATTAAAGAGCAGAACAAAGTAATGTGAGGTGTGTTCCAGTAATTGCTCCATCGATCTCTACGTCTCCGGGGAAACATAAAAATGTGCTGTAGCAGTGACAAAGGAAACCTCCAATGATCAATATT
Organism: Lutjanus campechanus; assembly: GCA_027495735.1. Taxonomy (NCBI): domain Eukaryota; kingdom Metazoa; phylum Chordata; class Actinopteri; order Lutjaniformes; family Lutjanidae; genus Lutjanus; species Lutjanus campechanus. The sequence continues at coordinate 16,904 of JAJHUR010139814.1, forward strand.
CACCTGGAAAGTGATCAGAAAGATTCACTGAAACTCAAATATTCAGCAGTGTGGAAAAAAAAAACATTATCCAAACAACATTATTATCCTCTCACTGTGTTTTTAAAGTTTTATAATTTACCCTCCATCATTAGATTAAACTCTTACACCTCTGCAGTTGTGGAATAAGTATTCAGATCCTAAAAGTACTAATGTCACTGTGGCTCAAAACTCCAAATAAAAGTCCTATTTTCAAGGCCTTACTAAAGTAAAAGTGGGTATTATTGTATTATTATCAGCAAGATCGACTTAAAGTATTAAAAGTAAAAGTACTAATTGTGCAGTAAAATGGTTCCTGTCTGTGTTTTACTAGGCTATTATTCTGTACATGATGTTTATGGATTAATATTCTTGCTGCATTAATGTGTATGTTGCATTTTATTGCTGTAGATTTAAAGGAACTTTCACATTTTGTTGATTTTGGAGCCCCCTGTGGACAAACACGGGAGTGTTTTCAACATATAATATAACATATACATATATGTTATATAATTATAATAACATATAATGTCAAAAATGAAATTATTGAAATAAAAATCTCCTCCTGTTTCTCTTTAACCGGCTAACGTATGATTCACTGTATCTCTGTCTGTGAAAATGTAAACACAAGCTCGTTTCATCTGATTTCACAGCAAGAGCAGCTATACAGAAATAATCTTCTTAGGGATGGTCGTGATAACTTATAAAGGTCATGTAGAGGCATCAGTAATAAAATGAAACTGTTTCATCACCAGTTAAAGTTACTCCTTGTAGTAGCTTTAAGGTTGGACTCACTACTTTATATACTGGGTCGATTAAAGGAGCTATATGTAAGAATTTTAGTTTAAAACGTTCAAAAATACATAAAGTCATCAACAGAATGTGAAAGAAATAAAGGTTTTGATGACCAAGAGGTCTATGTTTTGTGTTACAGAGATATCTTCTGAACTTAGCATGCTAACCAGCTAGCCTCTGCCTGTCCTGTCTCGTAATAACACAAACCAGCTGTGCTCTGAGGCCCCAGCGGCAGAAAGAAGAAATGGAAATAGAGGCAAAACAACATTGGTGTTGCTTTCCACCGCTGGAGACAGCTCTCAGTGAGTAAAGAGATGAAATTTGACAATAAACTTGCAACGTTTCCTCTTGGATGGTAAGTATACAGTGTGTTCATGCTAATGTTAGCTATTTAGCAATAACTTTTCAAGGTAACTAATTGCATAACGTTACTGACAGTTTGTTTGAACAATTAACAATCTATAAGACCTTTCATGAGCTTAGAAAAACAGCCCTGTCAGCTTTGTGATGATGCATTTTGAGGCAATCCAGCAGGGTTTCTAAACAGTTTGCTTTCTTATGAACTCCTCCTCTTCTGTGTGTATTATGAGCCCAGACTGAGCTACCAGCACCCAACAAGCCAAGCTGAGGTAAAATGAACAGTAGCTTTATAACCAGCAGTCCTGTACTACAGTTAGGAACCACAGATCTGGGAAAGGTAACAGTAGTGATTGCTCAGAAGTCGTTTTGTTATAGGGTAAAACTTTTTCCAAGCTCTTCTAACAATTTCCCACAAGATCTGACGCAAGTTTCTGCATGATGATGTTGCTACATGTAAATCACCCGACTCAGAGAGGAAAGGGGAAGGCATCGGTTTCATCATCTTTTTGCCAACAGCTGAGTGGAAGATTCCATTTGAAAAACCCAGAAAAGAGCAGACGGAGTTGCTCTTTAAAAATGTCTTTGAACGTTTTGCACGCAGACACATCTGCTCTGATTCATAGCTGTAGTTGGGCTGGTATCAAACTGTAGGACAGTGAGATCAGAATGCAGCAGTGGTGGAATGTAACTAAGTACATCGGTCTGATTCTTGCCATGTTCCTGTTTCAGCCTATTCATTTACCCGTACATTCACTCTCCTGTCATTTCTGATGCTGCCACTCCCTCCTGACCTGCTGTTCCCGCCGTTCCCCATCACCTGACTGCCGTATATGTACCCGCCAATTTTCACCTGTTGCCTCTTTGCTTATCATGTATGTTCCTCAATGCACATTCCAGCCACGATTTGCATGATCTTATGCCTGTACCTCAGATTTCTCCTTTTCTGTCCTGTCCCCTGGCTGATTTCCTGACTCCTGTCAGCCTTTTGACTCTGAAGACAATATTTTATCCTTGTTTGCTTGCTCTTCAAGTCGTGCTTTTGAGTCCTAACTTGTAACTTTACAGGAATGAAACAGATCTATTCATCTAAAGACTGCTTATGTAATGCAGGCAACAATGCATTTTACTCGTTAATATTCCTCATATATTGGTTTACTATCTTTTAATCACATCTGGCATCTAGTTTGGTGCATTATCCTTGCGGATAGATCACATTACGTGGCTCTGCCCAGTAAACAACAGTGTGTTTCAGCTGCTTAAACAGAGCTCTGTGCTCTGTGTGACAGCTGTTTGCACAAACACAGGAGCTCTTTGTGGCTTTCAGCAGGCTGGCACCAATAAAGGCACAGAGCTCAGGTGAGCCACTGCGTCTGCATGTGGAGTCAGAGGAATGAAAGGGTCCATTTGGTTTGACAGATTTAGACTGGAAGGCTTTGAACAAAAAACAGATTAAATTTGTTAAATAAAATACTGTAGATGGAGACGAGTGAATGAAATAAAGATGAAGTCTATTATAACAGATGATGTGGGATAATTAAGTCTTGACAGAAACTCTTTGGACTCTATGGGGAGATTTGTAGTCGAAGGGCGTCTGCAGAGATAAATCCCCTCATCGAGTTCAGACGCTGGTGATGGTGGTGGTGGTGGTTGAGGACTCTGCTGAGACTGGGAGGCTGATGGTGTGAACAGTGATGGGGTTGCTGGAGGGGTGTGCATGCCAGCAGCATAAAGGAACTAAAGGTGGAGAGGAAATCACATTTAAAAAGACTGCAGAGAGGTGATAGGCTAACAATGAAGGTGTGTCACTGTGCTATTGGACAGATGTGAACAGCTGATGAGAACAGCTGATAACACAATAAACAGCCCCAGACGATGACGACCAGTGAGCATGTGTGAGACGAGTGAAAGACAGAATGAATGAGAAACAAACTATAGGTCTGAGCAGATAAAAAGACCGTCTTCTTGACTGAACTTTCACTCCAAAATGCAAATTAAAAAATGACTCATTCTTCAAAACACATTCTTCCTCTTGCAAATGAAAAGTTAAATACATAAGCAATAAAACGCACCATTAACGAATTGAATACACTCAGGGGTTTTGCTGATGCAGCCTTGCTTTGCTTTCTTCTCGTGTGACTTGTAGCTTTATGGTTGTTAACGTTAGCAAACTTCACATAAGAATTGTGTAACTGCGTAACTGCCATTACTGAGTCAGTTTCCTGACTTACTGACTCTTCTCTCTACTCGTGCAGCTGTTACACAATTCTGTAGCATTTGACATTATCCTGTCATTTCTCTTTTACACAAGTAGTGGTATGCACAAGTACATTCTCACTTCAGTGAGAAAAAAAAAAGTTGTAATTAAAGTTGCAAACATTGTGGGGCACTATTTAGCTAAAGAGGCACATCATGTGTTCACAGGTCTCGAGGAATATTATGTATGTTGTATTAAGCCTTTTGTGGCTCCAGGGGGAGCTGCATGAATGTGTCTATATATCTGCAATCTATTGCCTCGAGTGATGTCACTTGAGTCAGTGTCGGTGGGTGCTGAAGAGAAAAATCTGAGGTTGTGGAGTTACCAGACCTCTGTAGCTGCCCCTCATCTCTACTTGAGGTTACATTAGCTGCTACAAATACAAAATAATTTTAAAAAAAACACACCAGAATCTCTGACTGAACTGTTGATGGTCAAGTTGCATCATGGGTAATGTAGGTATAAGGAAGACAAATACACGGAATACAAATGACAATATCTTTGGTTCCACTGCATCGATTTTAAGTGCAACGAGTGTGTTGGGATTTACTCCGTTATTACATTTAATTCTACGAAGTAGGAGTATATTAGATCATTTAGAGTTTATATAAACTATATATTGGGTCTCTTATTTAAAATAAGGCTTGCTGAGAGAAACATTTCAGGTGATGTTGTTTTTGTTGCTGTGTTTTGACTCATCGGTCCACCCGAACCTCTTCCCTGCATGGACTCTGTCTCTCTTCATACTACGTTTGGTCTTGTTACTTTGAAAGTTGTGCTGACTGTTATGGAAAAAATGTACAGTTTGTGTCCATGTACGAGAATGTATTGGTTAAATTTCATGACTGTTTCACAAACTGCAGCATTTTTCCCATAAACACACGATAAATACAATAAATCTTTCCACCTGTGGTGTATAAATACAAATAATTCGCCATTATTAAATACATATTGTATTTTATTCGAGAGTGCTGGATGTTTCATATATTATAATACGTTAGGTATTATAGAGAACAGGAGGAGTGTCATATCCATAGAATGTGCTCATCAGTGCATGAATATAGTGAATCATTGACTATGATACCACGCTGTCATCTTTTCTGCAACAGGCCGAAACAAAAAAACTCGAGCGAAGCAGAATTCAACAATGAAGACACTTTTCATTCACTATTGACTTGTTTTTATTACAGGCTAAATTGCTTCAGGCAGTGAACTGAGGAAACATCACGGTGCTGTTTGTCTCCTATCTGTTCCCCAAAGCCAAAAGAAGCCAAAGGACCTTTAAATGAGCTCTTCAGTCTTTTATGGTTTTGCGGATTAAGACTCCTGGGACAAATGAAAAGCGTGTATCTGCTGGCTGCAGGCCACATGCGTCGGCGAGCCGGATCTGCTCTGCTTTTCAGCATTTTTTTTTTTTTTTATTACTATTTGGAGCGTGGCGTTTGTCACAGCTGGATGTTCTGCTTTCATTCGTCACAGTTTGAGGTGAAATCCAGCAAAAACAGTGTGAATGAACTATATTTACTACAAGCTGTGGTTAAATGAGTGCAGCAGCAGGGGGGGCAGACTCAGACGGAGGCAGGAGCAAAACTTTAAGAAAGGTCAGTCTGTAAAAGAGTTTCTAAATGAATTCATGCTTAGTTTTCTTAAGTGCAAAACATTTTCATGCAACGTTGTGGATTTAAATGCACCTGCAGTACTCTGTAGCTGTCACGCTGGTGAGTGTTTTGTTCGTTTGTATATTTTTCCTTTTAAAAGGCAAATTCATACTGTGCTATTGGGCTTTATAAGCGTGTCTTACTTGGCTCCACCCCAGCAGTGACGACCCAGCTGAGATTTTCCATCAACTATCAAAAACAAAATATCTGCCATGACATCAGTTTGGTGCAGCAGCAGCTTTCTGGCCTGAGGATGATTTCAAAGTGTGGATTTGAAAATAACTCAGATAAAAGTCACTGCAGGTGTTTACGAGACGGCACCGTATTTTTCCCTTTTCGTTGGAGGAAATAGCCTGATTTCATTTCTCGCCTCCCGCTGAAATAAGTATGCAATCAAATCCAACAACAACATATATCAAATAAATTAGACTATGGCATCAAACAAGCAGGCAGCTAAGCTCTGATGAGCTCTTTGTGGTGTACAGTGTGCACCAAACAGCAGACTGACGTTGGTGAAGATAGTAAAACATCTAAGCAGTTACAGAGCCAGATGTGTTTCTCAGGTGTTGGTGGAGACCAAAACAGAGTTGAGAGAAGAGTGACTGTTGGACTGATATTGATCAAGTCAGCAGAAACACGACTCCAACTAAATGATAAAGCTGCTGTGTTTATGCAGCTGTTTGCTAACGTGTTATAAGGTGATTAATGCAACTTTAAACAGGAACCACTGCAGTAATTTCCCTTTCTAGCAACCAGACGAGTTCCTCAAAAAACAAAACAGCTCTGAGTCAGTAACAATAACACATTGTTGGATGTTCATGTTAATAAAAACAACTTTTCACAAACACAGTGCACATGCACATGCACATGACTACTTCCTGCAAGTACGGTCTGCGTCTGCAATGGCTCAAGATAGACCAGTGTGAACAGTGTGACTGATCTACATGCATTAAAGTGATACTCCACCCTGTGAGAATAAGCCATTTTGTATGTACTCACTCATCCAGTACAATGGCAGTGAATGGTGGCCACGGATAAAACGTTAAAAATAGAACACAAAACAAACACAAAATGTCTCCATCCTGCTTGTGTGGTGTAATCCAAGTGTCCGCGAGCCGCGACATTAAAAATTAACCGCAAAAGACACCTTTTACACCATGTTTTTAGCTGAAATATCAGCTGTAGCATGTAGCCGGACATTTCAGCTAAAAACATGGCGTAAATGGCGTCTTTTGCGGTTAATTTTTAATGTCGCGGCTCGCAGACACTTGGATTACACCACACAAGCAGGATGGAGACATTTTGTGTTTGTTTTGTGTGCTATTTTTAACGTTTTATCCCTGGTCACCATTCACTGCCATTGTACTGGATGAGGCTGCTACCCTGTTTCTCCTAAAACTCCAGGATTGTTTTGTGAACTGAAGATCTTCACTTATCATCACATCGGCATAGTGGTGAGTACATACTGAGTGGGTTATTGTGTAAAGTGTAGTATCCTTTTAAGCCATTTGTTCTATTTAAACACTGAAGATACTTATGAAAGATGTGGGGTGTTGGGAGTTAAAAAGGATATGAGGCACAACAACTGATTGTTTTATTCAATGTAGTGTATCAAAGTGGACAACACTTTTTTTCTCACTTTCTCTCACTGAGTATAACAGTGTTTCCAGACAAGTGTCAAGCAAATTTGAAGCAAACTTTTGAAATGTTGCAAAAAAAAAAGAGGAAGAAATGCTAATAAGGTGCATTTCCATCAATTGATTTGGAGCAAATAAACAAAGAGTAGTTCCATCAGAAGTTGGCGGTATAACAGTAGAGGAAGTTTGCAAACCAGAAACAAAGCTCAAAGATGAAGAACCAACAGCCATGGCCATCTATGAGAGAAAAATGGACTCTTCGTGAATCATGTCATGTCAGATATATTCATGACGGTCTGAAGCAGCATTAGAGACATTTCACTGTTACGAAGTTGCATTCTTCTGCACAAATCGACATTTTTCTCTTAAAGCTGCAGATGAGACTGTATTGCCATGTAATTTCACCATTTGAATCTCTGAAACTGTCTGTTGAGAGGACACTGCAGAGACAGCGATGTCCTCTCAAAGATCTTGACA